>OY747704.1:26752500-26982500 GCA_963556495.2 Valencia hispanica
ACAGAGAAAAAAAAAGTTTAACTAAGGTGAAAACAGTCAATTGGAGAAAGTTTCACTTAACACAAAAAATAGAAGTCTCTAGGCTTTTTTCCTAACAAAATATGTTTTGCATATGATGTTGAAGAGTTACTTTGAGGGAAGAAAAACCACATTGACTTAGACTGGTTCATTCTCCTGCTGTGGTTTATGACTTTTTTAATAAAAAGAAACCAATTGTGTCAACTTAACAAAAAACCTGAAAGAAAAACGAGGCTATATGAAACTATACAAGTAGAACTCACAGCATAAAATTGTCTCATTTGCTTTCCTGTTGGAGAACCACTAACTCCCAAAAATTTAGGATCTTAGAAACTTTGACCCAGTTTATGGGAACGGCTTAGCTCTCATATATTAGCTTTTCTGGCTCTGAATTCCCTGGCTTTGATGGTCAGCAGAGTTGAGGAAATGTGTTGTTTTCTTTCTCTGTAGGGTGGTGAATGCTCTTACACTGTTGCCTTTCTGCCTTTGAAAGTCACCTCATCCTGTCAGTTGGCTTTCAAGCTCTGCTACTGATTTAATTGTTGTTTTTAGATTATATGTAGCAAGATAAGAGCTTTTGGAGGGTGCCAATTTATTTTTGTTGGTGGAATATAAGTGCTAAGTGCCAAATTTTATTTGGAGTTGGTATGGTCACCATATGTAATACAATTAAATACCAAAAGAAAGTTGATGTTATCTATACTTTCTACTCACACTTCTTCACCTGGTTGCAGAATAATTTGAAGGATCTGGTATTGAACTCATGTAATTATTTAATTTGCTGTTTCAGTTTTTTATTTTAAGGATAAAACTAATCCAGGTGCTCAGGGGTTATAATTCCTGTGTCATTGGAAAAGGTGTATTTCATTGAATTCATTCATTCAATTTTAAACAAATTATAACTGAACCATGACCTATTGCACATATGGGAGCTGTTTTGATAGCAATGGCATGGAAAGCACAAGTGCTGTGGTGCTTTAATGGCTTACAGAAGCAGTGAGTAATTTTGCTCTCATTATTTCTTTTTATTTACTCTTCCCTTTGTTATTTAACTCTGGGAGATATCCAACAGCGGTACGTCTTCCTGTATGATGACTCCTTTTTCCTTCTAACCGCTCTGAGTGGTGTTGAGGCCAGAAAACAGTATGACACTCCTCTGCCGCGATACATTGCTTGTGAGCTGGGGTCGCCCGAATCTACAAAACACAAGCAATGGAGCTAGGCGGCTCTTTTGATCTGCGGCTAATCTCAATTGCCTGCTTCCCTCTCTGATCATGTATGAATAAGAATGAGTCGAGGGTGATCCTGAAGGCACAAAGAGCTTTAGACGGTGCCGCTCGTCTGCCAAGCTCCACCATGTAGCGCAAGCCGGAGCCCGTGGCCGCTATAGGGCCCACAATCACACGTATGAGCTGGGGATTCCTCATTTAGACACATTTATTCCTCTGCACTCCCTTTCCTTCACAGCAAGATGTTATCGGCTGCTTGTTAGGAGTGTGGGAGAAATTGCATATCCACACAGAGTGATCTTTAATTGTCCGTAGAATTGGCAGAGGTCAACAGCTGCAGGAAGAACATATGCTAAGTCATAGTGAGTAAAGGATTTTCAGAAAGTGAAAAGTGGAAACCTTTCTGCGACAGAGCAAAATAATAAAAGGAGGGTCAATAGACCATGAATCTTCCAAATGAATACATAAACATGTCTCCTGTTCATGTCCGTTTTCCAGTTTGCAGTACCATTTTCTCCTAAACTTCTAAACTTTCTCTCAGATTTTGTCAATGTACTTGTGGTGTTATGAATGTTGCCTTCGTCAGTTTTTAAAAACAGGAAAATTCTCACTAGAGTCTTGCTGTTTGCTATGCTAGGCAGATTTCTTAAGACTGATGGTTTGTTGTCCATTGAAAAAATGGTATCAGTGTAGGACTTCTACCAAAATACTTGTCTAATGTAGTTAGAACTTGTTTCTTTGGTTATTTACATTGAGTTAATTTAGGATTTTGTCTACAACAATGTCAGATACTGTCTCGTCATGAACTATACTAAAACAATCTAAAGTAGTGCATATATGCTTAGTGTAAGGCAGCAGTTCTGAAAATGGTTTAAATAGACTTAATTTAATAGCTTCTAAGACATAATAGCACAAATCTTCCAGTTCTGCTATTTTGGCTTCACAAGTTTTACAGAGCTCTTATCCAGAGCCCGCCAAAGACATAATTGGATTAAGATGCTACTTTGTGCCCTCCAGGTTAGCAGGGGGCCCTCAAGAGCACTTTATTTCTCACAAGGAATACAGATCTGAAACCTTCAAGTTTGTAGTTGTTTATTAGAATGAGCCTACATTTAAACTTTCTTGGAAATTACATGAAAGCATGTTTCAAAGAACCTGAACTAATTTTTCAAATGTATTTACGTTTGTCCTTCTACTTTGATAGTAAACAGTGATTTCAAACTTAATCCTTTTTGTTGCTTCTATCTATGCTGGACACACGTTTCATGCATTCTGTAACTGTTAATTAAACAATCAATGCAAGCTAAAACAAACTTAGTCTGTATTTTCCAACTTTACTGAGTGTGTGTTTAAACAATGTTCTCCAGACAACAATGTGAAATAAAATTAGCAAATCAGAGAAATAACCTTGTTACCACAATGTATCAACTGCTATTTATTTAATAACCAATGTAAAATGAAAAATGTGAGGGTCAAACGAAACACATTTGGTGACATAATTTTTATAAGTGTTGGCTTGCTTGTAAACTTCAAAACAAGGGGTATTACGTTCACAACACACAAACAATCCTGTTTGATTAAGTAAAAAGATTAAGTAAATGAAAAATATTAGGGTTAGGGGGCATGACAATTAAAGGAGAACCTCCCGAATTACATTTTTGATGAGGGCCCAATACAGTGTTGTGCAGGCTCTGTTCTTACCATTTAAATGGAAACACACACTGGGTTAGGTTAAATCATTTCAACAAACAATGTCTTTTCATGTGTATTTACAATGCAAATGTTCAGCTGGGGAACCTTGGGTCTTGGCATTGGCTTTGGTGTTATATTGGTGTTACATTTTGACCGGCCACCCTAACAGTGTTGAAAACTAAGCACTCTTAAACTCCCCCTGTCCCAAATCCTATCAGTCTTATGCAGTAGGTGCAGGAGCAAATCCAATCCATAGAGGGTGAACCCATACAATGCATTACCCTAAATTCTCCATGCCAAATTTTGCATCTGGTAAAGAAAGCAATGGAACCCAATGTCTCCTGGCCATTTGTCATTGAGTAAGGAGCTGCATTGGTGATGTATCAGAGCACAATATGAACAGGGAGAATGAACATTATCAGTGACTAGTGTTTGTGTGAAAATCTGACTTTGAAATAAAGTTCAATAGCATAATTATCCATCTTAACCCATCATTTATCTGCACAAATATAAACTCTGCTCCATTTCTGGACTCTCAACACTGTCGTGCGCAGTTTTTACACCACTTCAGGAATTACTAGTGGACACTCCTTGAACTGAGACCAAAAAACAAAAGTAATGCTGGCATCTCCCCTTTCTAAGCACAATTAGAGAAAGGGCAGCAAGAACAATGAAATAACTGTGCCTGCTCTGAAGCAGCTCATACGGAATTATTTCCCAACCTTTCAAAGCGGAGGAAAATCATTAACGGAACGTTTTTTTAACCCTCTCAAAGCAGTCTAGAGGAAACAAAAAGAGTGCTTAGCCCTTGATATATACTGACTGAAAGCATGACAGTTAGGCCAGCTACTCATCTAGAAGACTTAGGAACAGACAGAAGGGTTAGAGAAAAAAACATTGTCAGGGATTAGAAAGGGAAAAAATCTAGTAAATTGAAATGAATATAATTAGAATGCTGCATGTGGGATAATGACAACAAGTATTTAATCTCTGTTTAAAATGACCTTGTTTAAACATTAGAATATTCTACTAAATGACATTGTTTGAAAAACTATTTGTGCATGGTTAAAGATACTGATTAAGCTTTGCATGAGGGATAGCTCCAAGTTAACACATAAACTGAACTATTTCATTCTTTTTGAGAAAGGAGCAGACCTCCCCTACAGGCTGCACACTTAACTGCAATGTGAATGTGTGTTTAATCCATAGCAGATGGTTCACCGATGGCACCTGTCATACAGTAAGCACATTAACGCTATATATGAAATTAAAGTGCTTTGATTAGAAACAAAATCAGCATGTAGTCACTCCGCAGGTGTTTAATGAAAAGTGAATTTCAACCTTATTTTCTTTTCTTCAAAATATCCAGATGTTAAGGATTTATTTTATTGAAATCATAAAAATGAGCAGGTGAATTACTTAGTATTTGAGTTAAGGATGATGTGTTGATTTGTGAATGTGGCTAACTTGAATTCATATTAGGGTGTTAAAAAAGCGAGGAAGCAACAGGTCGGACCAACAGTTTACCCCGCAGAGCTTCATCTGAGGCGATCTGCATGGTCACAGGACCAAAGAGCTGTTCTTATGTTGTAACTGGAGCCCAGAGCGCAACAAAAGCAGAGCTTGTTGTTGAGCTTGTGATTCATCCATAATGCAGAAAAGGTGTACAGACAGAAAACTGTTTGTTAAATACAACACATGCAAATCCCACGTGACATAGCTTGGAGAGAGCCTACACTGTGGCCATTCTCGTTTAGGAGTCCTGACTTTGTTGTTATTGTTTTCAAGTTTGTACTTGAACTCTAAACATGATCTGTCATCAGAGGAACATATTATTTTTACCCTGACTTTCTATGGTTTTGCTGACATATAGTCTAAATAGACAAAACTTAATTTGGGGTATAATGTAAGTAATAAACACAACTCTCTCAGTGGACTATTTTAAATTTAAAATTGAAATATATTTATTTTGTATTAATGTATTTTAACTTATAATTTTGGAATACAAGCATGGGCTAGTTTTAAAAAGGTAACAGTTTTGAGGCCATTTAAATTTTTTGTCATAGTGTTCCTTTATTTTAAAGTCCTTTTAATGAGAAGCCAGAAAAACAGCCAGAGTTTTCCCAGACTTTGTGGAGCTTTAGTTAATGCAGAGCTGTCCCCTCCTAAACATGTTGTTGTGCACTGGTGGTCAGCCGGCTGAATGAAGGCTACTACTACATTTTTTCAAATTCCTTATAAGGTAAGCAAATTCAGCTTTTTAGAAATGTTTAAAGCATGGACAACCGTGGAGTGTACAGGAGCTTGTGACTAACAGACAATCAACATGTCTCTAATGCAGCTGACTTCAGGTTGGCTACAGGGACAGATAGCACAACTAAATAACCACCCAATATCAGTTATGTCTCCTCCAAAGTAACTACTCTAAAGAGCAGAAAGGCAAAGCCGTGTAATATTATATGGAATGACCACTCCAAAACTGCATCTAAATTTAGTTGGGATTTATTCTACATTCGAAAAGTTTTTGTATCAAAATCAAACAAGAGAAATGTTTTAAAAAATGATTACAACTGCAATGATCAATATGCTATATTGTTTAAGTAGAAACAAAATAAAAGCAGTCAAATCATGTTATGCACTTTTGGTTATGAGAATGTAAAATTATGATATCCTTACTCCAGGTTATCATAATGTGAAACTATTGCATCGGTCCATGACCTGAGCTGTGTATGAAAATAGATAACAATCAGTCAGTCTTATTCATCCTTGAGTCATGGTAACTATTATTTCTAATTGTTTACCAAAAGATTAATTACGTTCATAATAAAAGTTTAGTTTTAGCATCCCAAATTAATAAATACGACATAGCTTTATTGCTTTATTGAAAAATTAGTAAAGAACATTACATTTATAGTTAATTTAGATAGAAATGCTGCATGAATAGAAACATATCTCTTCAGTTTGTATAAATAAAGAAAATCACATTATCACAAATGTTTTTGTTTCATACATTTAATAATAGCAAGGTGTGCTCCCATGATTTGAATTAATTAGAATAGATTTTATCACCTTTAGTCCTCTAATTATAATTTACAGTGGTAGAATTTCTAGCAGCATAATTACTGGTGATATTGCCCTCTGAGTTTCATTATCAATCTTATTAATAGGGAGCTTAAAATTGTATTAAATACAAGGCTTTGGCTGGCTAACAAAATCCGTAAAAGCTGAGAAAGGGAATTCTCTCTCTCTCTCTTCTGCAAACTGTGACGTGACTTCTAAAGTTGAGTAGGTCCTGAATATATATGCTAAATTCAACAACATGGGTAAAAGATGATTCAATTAAAATGTGTTTCATCTTGGTAAAAACTTAAGAAAGATATACAAATAAGTAGAAAATAACTAAATATAGTACATTTTCATCAAATTCAATAATAAAAATCTAGGAATAACAATACATTTTGTACAAATGCTTTTACACTGAATATTTGGCATAATATGCTGATACTTAACTGTAAAAATATTGACTCTCCTCATGCCCCTCAGACACCCAGACCTCCTAACAATAAGAAAGAAAGCACGCAGCAATATACAAACCCATGTGCAAAAGGGAAATCTATAGCTTCCCAGCTGAGTCTAAATTAAAATGGCCTGTAGGTCTTTTTTTCCCCACCATGAAGGCTTTGGTCGTCACGTCATGTAGCATCAATCTACTGTCAAAACACCAAATGTCTCCAAAATTCATTAGGGAAACGAACGCAAGAAACAGTGACTGAAACCTGTAAATACAAAGTAAAGCTGGGAGCATCCTCAGACATATCCGACATACAACAAATACTCCGCTCTTCTCTCAGTGCCTCTGTAATAGCCGGCTAATTCTCAGGAGCAGTGAGGCAGAGTGTTTGACAACATCATTGACTGTGACAGGCAGATTGTATTTTCACGTGAGCGTGATCGACAACAGATTGCACTGAGCCCGGGCTGTTCCTGTTTGCCCTGGAAATGTGTTTGTGTTTATCTTTTGCTTGAAGAGAGGCATTCCTTTCCCTCTCTCCTTCTCTCTCTCCCTCCTTGTCTCTGTTACCAAAAACACACATTTTCAGATGAACCATTCTGCGTGTGTTTGGGTGTGTGTCAGAGCATCTGTGTGTGACACATGCTCTAAACTGACTGCCAGAAGAGGCTTAAGAAACAATCCAAGCAAGATCAATATCAGCAAACCGCACTTATGTGTTTGACTTAACATCCAGTTGCAGTTTCCCCTGTTCTCTTTACATGCCAAACCTCACAGTAAACTACATTTAGCCGACGGCCTGAGGAGTGCATGTACACGCTGTGACATATTGTAATTGCATAATTGTGTTGGCAAACTGTAAAACAAATTTTCTTTTCCCCCACCGGGCTTTGATGCGACTGTCAAACCCACACTTGAACACACTCTCATACACCGTCTTCTGTGTGTTAAGCTCAGCCTTATAGGAGTAGGAGGGAAGGCTGAACTGGGCCAGGAAAGTTTCAGGTGGAAAAAACCTAACAGTCTGATTCATTTTGATCCTTTAAAAATAGTTTCACATAACATGCAAAATTCAGAACTTTTTAAGTGAGGTCTTGCTAAAAATATATGAGCAGTCAATATTGCAACTGTAATCAATATCTTTATTATTGTCTTCATTCTATATACATCCTGGTTAGCTGGACCTGGAGGTAAAAGCCAAAGGCTAGTCCGAGATTGGCAAGGACCACAATAAATGTTAAGTCTCAAAACAACTCAACAATGTCATGGAGATGTAGGCTATTCCATGAACCTGTAAACTGTTTGCATTGAGTGGCTATTCACATTTACAATACTTATTGACATGGGAAATAGAGGTTAGAGGTCGTGCGCTACCAATGATCTTCCTCTGTGAAACAATTACTGGCAACTGAACAAGTAAAGTTTTCCCCTCAGAATAACTACCTGAATGAAAGATAATATAGTATAAAAATCAATAACACAGCATTGTTGCTATTTTATCTTGATTTTGCACTGCTTTACTTTTGTGTCAGACAGTTATTCTCACCAGAAATGCTATGAATCTTCTCTTCTTAGTATGTGTTTCACACAATAAATCAATGGTGGTGGAATACCTGCAACCTATATTTCTAATGTAAATATTGATTGGCTTACCTCTAAATAACTGTGCAGTGCAAATGTGACAATGGGTCAAATTTTCCGAAAATAAGCATCTGCATAAACCCCAATGATGTTTGTGATTGGAGTTGTTTCAAGACATTAAAAGTGCAATTTGGTTGTGGCCCCCATTGGACAGGCTGTTAACTTGCTATATATATATATATATATATATATATATATATATATATATATATATATATATATATATATATATATATATATATATATTATATACATTGATACCTTATGAAGATGTCAAGAGCATTATCTGCTGCAGGTAAGAAATTAAGTGTCTATAACCTTTTGACCGAATCTAACTTAAAAATAATTTCAAACTATCCCTTTAAGCCACAAAATGTTTGTACCAGTTATTGTGTCACAAGGTCTAAAGTTATCTCAGCTACTTTGCATAATGTGATTCATCTTGAACAACACAGTCCAATATTTTTATTTATTTAGTCATGGATCTTCATACAGTGTTCTTGAGTGCAAAATATGCAATAGGTCTTTCCTATGTTGCATTAAGAGTAGGAGCACTGATAAAGCTGGAGGTATGCCTTTATTATAGTTTTACCGTCAGGCGCCCATATATGAATATGCATGAGCCAACTCTCACATTGTTTTAATGATTTTACACCATTCAAATGTATTCACTCCATAGCCTCCAATTTATTCAGATGTCTGCTTGTGGTCATTAAGCATACACATACTTACATATTGCAAAAGAGAAAAATATTTGTAAGTATAAGCACACAGATTTACTGGCAGGTTCGTACTTCCGCTCGTCATGTCTCTGTACATTGTTTCTCTTCCCAGGTGCCATGCAGAAAGGACCTCTCCAGTGAGCTGCTGGCAGACAGTGTAGAGAGTGAAGGGACATAAGACAGAAGACGAAGGAACGCTGAATGTGGTATAACACCAAAAAAACACCCATACATGTCAATGTGTCCCTTACCTAGTCTATGCATATGCAGTGGAAACAAAGAAGTCTGAAGGGGGAGAAAAATTATCTCCAGAGTTTGTGAAAAGTGTTACTCATTGTTTCACATGCCCATATGTAGTGCTATTGATATCTGCCATGTTCAGATCATAAACTCAGGGTCTTTAACAGACTACACCCTATTGATTATCATAGAGAACCAGGGTCCAGAGGAAATGCTATTAAAGATTAAAGGGTCAGGTGATGTGAAGGTGGCATGCAGAGTCATCAGACACCAGTGGCTTCAGTTACATGCTGCAATGTCTGCCCGTCAAACAGATTAGCCAGCTTGATTAATTTATCAACCCTTGTTCCCCCCATTTCCTAACCTGACTAACTAGGTGGTAAGATTGCAGTTTACGCTTCCCAGAAAGGCAAAGAGTGGGGACTCACATTGTGTGTATTGAGCTCATGAGGGAGGACTACACTGTTTTGTTTAGCTTTCAGGAGGTAAATTGATATGGGAAAATACAGTTCTAAATTCAAGTGAGACTACACTGTGTATCAAAGTATAACAGATATCTGTTAAAAGAGACAGTACACACTGATCCAGCCACTGAACCAAATGGGAGCAGTGGCTATTCTTAATTTAAACAATAGGGCCCACTGCGCAGGGTGTCATCATGTGAGGGGCAGCATAAGCACTTGTAAAATATATATACCATTGTAGTCGTCTCCAGTAGATAGGTGGTGGGCAACCTCCTTTTTGTGCACAGCACAGTGTGGGCATTGTAATGCAATACGGCTTAACAGTGCAGTTGGCAAACAATGATGGTATGTGATCTTCTTTTCAAGGCTAGACTCAGTCTGGAGCATTGGATCAGCTCTAGTTCAACATTTAAAATACCTAGACTAGTAAGCGTTAAACTAAATACTTGAACAAAGCATTTTTTATTTTGGCATTATGCAAACAAAAAATTAGGACAAGTGTGAAAACCACAACGCACTGTATAGTGGCCTGCCTAGGGTGGCATTCATGATAGAACCACTATTGAATGTAAGAATAATAAAACTGTTTTAGTAAAACTAAGAATTTAACAAGTTATATCTGTGATAGATATCTCTGCACAAAGCCATTGCACTGTCTGTCTTATCTCAAGTGACAAACTTACTGTTCTAATACACACTAATAGAGTGGATGTTTTGTAATCATTTGGCCGAATGGATAAAGAGTTGGTATTTCCCCCAATGCTTACTATCTGGTGTCATGGCTTATCTTCATGAGATAGCTGGGACTTGGAGGGATGGAAGGGGAGTCTGAGAATGTAGTTAGCCTTTGTAGACTCTTAAGTATCCAAAGAGAATCTTTTTACATATAGCAAAGGATTTGACTTTCAGACTCTGTATTAAACAGGGTGTATGTTGAATTCATTTTTTTCAATGAGATGAGTAGAGTGGAGGTAGAGCAAATCATTTAGTTCAATACTTATCATCTGAAGTCCCTGTAAATAATGGATTCCCTGCACTAATAAAAAATGCTGTTAGAATTTAACTAATAAATTGGAGTAGAAATTTGCAAACATTGTCTTTGGGTAGATTTTCATCAGCATTTTAGGACTCAAGTTATGTAAGTTTACCAGCTTGAATAAAGTTGCCACATTTCAATTTTTAGAATGTATGTAATAAAAAATTGCAATTATTAAGATCAATATATTAATGTTGTTTGTTCTAGCATTAGAACTGTTGCTAAACTAGTTACAGCATAAAACCAACCAAATGTAATGGATACCAAATGTTTTAGCTGAAAGCAAACAGATAAGATGTGTCGTTCATAGGCAACAACTGTTTCTGGGTTAAGGTTGGTTTGAGTACAAGTTAGACTTCAGAATTACCACCTTTGTTAAAATATTTAAAGCTGGATCCCAAATTCAATTCTTGTTCCATCACAGAAACGGTCTCAAACATCAGTCATTGTTAACCTTTACCAAGTTGAAATATTCACTCACAGTAAAACCGAAAATAACAAATTGACTTTTCTGCTGGCTAGCACACATGAGATGATTTGACTGGACCAATCGTGTTAGGATTTGTTTTAAGAAATAATTAACATTGTCAGAAGTTTATCATTATTGAACGTTGCATTTGCAAACAAACATGCTTCAGATTAAATACCCTCCAAAACTTATTTTTGCAGTGCATAATGAATGAGAATTTGGCCGAACTAACTTCTGCCGATACATTTACAACGTGTACGTAGGATTTGTGGTCAAAACTAAGTACTTGTTTCAGATCTTACCAATTATTTATGAACGAAACTGTACATTCATAACATAATGTTTCGTTAAATTGTAAATGTTTGTACGGCTAATATCATCCAAAATTCACGTTTACAGTGTGGTGTTCTCTTAATTTAATGGGCATGAAAATGTCTAGAAACTTTTTTCCCCTGTTTGGCAGCTTATGGTTGATATCTGATGTGAGGTGGAAAAAAAAACAAAGTTTCCCACAACGGGCACTACAACTTCGGAGGCGTTTTAAAATAGACGGCAGACGTGCTCTCTGTTGGTTCATTAGTTAAACTATTAGACATCAGCCCATCATCTTCCTCTAGTGGTCCTCTCGGAGCAGTTAATTGTGCGTCCACTCTATCGGGACTGCCGTGATAATAAAGTATTAAAAAAACCATGTCTCGTTCATTAAAGTAGAGTGGGGAAATGTGAGACCGCCCCCTTTCAGGACTCAAAAAAAAAAAGAGGAGAGAGGGAGAAAAAATGATTATTGCTTCTCGCACGGGGGCAGAGTAGAAAGGTTGAAGGAAAACATTCGGCCTGGATTTGAGGGAAAGACACAGAAACAGCGCTCTCAACATCAGTGTCAGGCTCCCAGACATCCCGCACTTCACCGGCACCTCCCACCACCTCCAGCACCGAGTCCCGCTCCTCTCGCCGGCACCTTTTGGAGAGTACAGGCGAAGCGTCCTCACCGCCTCCAGAGAAGAAACTGTCCGATCACAGGGTGGGTGGGGGGAGACTCACACACTGAGAGAGAGAGAGAGAGAGAGAGAGAGAGAGAGAGAGAGAGAGAGAGAGAGAGAGAGAGAGAGAGAAAGAGAGAGTAGTTTGGTCTGATATTATACAGACTCCTACCACCTACTGTACGTTACTTTTTTTTTCTTACTCGGCGCCGTCTTCTGCTAAGTTGCGCTCCTGGATTTTAAGTGCGTCTCAGCAAACTCCGTCCCCCCATCAGGCAGCGGCTTCACTCTTCCTGTCAAACAGCCGGGCCGAACAACCGGCGGACCCGCTTGTTGTTTCTTTCTCCCGAGAAGATTTCATACCAAACAAAAGTAAGTACCTGCCGCGTTAACACTTGACACTCACTCACCCAAGAAACGCAGCGTCTGTTACATAGAGATTCTTTATTTCTAAGGAGAAACTTGCGGCTCTATTTTGACGCGCGCAGCTCGTCAACAAAGTACATTAACTGCACGTATCGATTTGTTGTGACCTCCGCTGGTGTCAACTATGTACTATCATTACAAGGTGACATCAAATAGCTGGTTATGGTCTATTAGAAAGAGTCAAAATGAGGGTCATGTCTGTCTTAGTGTTACTGTTGTGATGACCTTGTGCAGCCCAGTAGTGTTCACATGCACAAAGCCACACAAACTGAAATGAAGTGACCCACTAAATATATGGAACTGTATATATATATATATATATATATATATATATATATATATATATATATATATATATATATATATATATATATATATATATATATAGAATCCTAAATAAACTTATCAAAATTAACAGCTACACATTTCTTTGTGCATATTTTCATCTTTTTAAATATGTCTAAGCACACCAAATGAGGTCGCCACAATTCCTTATCGTGCGTTAAAAGTGCAAAATGTTGGAGCGAAAAGTTCCTTAAATAATTTTATTAGAACAAAATTACTTTGTAATGCAGCTGGACACAGTTTGATAGACTTATTTGGGTGTTAATTTATGCAGAGCCACATAGAACAGTAAATCACTCCTTCTGTAGAGTGTTAGTCGTGTTCAAGCTGAGCTAACAATTTCTTCTCTGTGACTTTTTGATTGAGACTGACTTATTGTAGCCATTACAAAGAGTGTGATATATATACAAGATGAGCACGGTTGAGTCTCCTGTGGCACAACTGAACCAGTTGCAGTGAGAAGATTATTAAGGACAATATAATTATCTTGTGGCAACTTTCACAGGTTGCCACCTCAGAGTTGAATTAAACCCCCTGGATGGTTTGTTTCATTTTAAAAGTGTGCAACCATGATACAGAAAGATGTGATGTTAAGTGTAAATCCTAGATTATTATAAAAGCTGATATTAACTAAGTGCATTTTCTTATATTTTAACTTTGTGAGGAAACACTGTGGGGATTTTACCTGCCATATTTTACTCAATAGAATTTATATTTAAAGTAAAAAAAAGATATCTACAGTTTTTTCTAAATAAATAATCTCCCGAAAGGTTTGAAATTTTTTACTCAGCCATACAAACTTGTAGAAATCTAAATGGTCAACTCTCAAAAAGGAATATAAGTTGCCAAATTTCACAGAATGTCGGTGCGGCTTGTTTGTCTCGTGTAATGCGCACTACATACCTTCAGTCAGCACACAGTTGCTTTTTGCCTTGAATTCAAAAACAGATGAGGTACTCCCTGTTTAAAGTATACTGCATTTAAGAGAGATATATATTTTTAAGGATCCGCAGAATTTGCAACTTTATTATGTTGTTCAACTAAAGGTTGTAATCTTTCTTAGTGAATTGTTAATTTATTAACACTATATACACTTTAGTCACAAAGATCTTACACATGGCTCTCCCTGACCATTGTCAATGAAGTTGTTCTGTGTGGCCTCTCTGGCCTGTTGCTCTCTTGGGATTTAGCGTTAGGTTAATCCGTTCAGAGGAAGTTGAGCACTCGCATGTGGACCTACGATTACACACAGAGGACTCCTGTCATCCAAGCTCTGTAATCTCAGAGACCCTTCACACACACACACACACACACACGCACGCACACACACACACACACACACACACACACACACACACACACGCACACGCACACGCACACGCACGCACACGCAGATGTCTGCTGTGAACAAGCACACACAAGTGTAAAGACAAAACCAGGTTTCCACTCTGTCCCTTACACACAGAGACGCACACACACTCGCCCTTTCTTGCATCCGAGGACGCATTGACACCCATATTATCTGGCCTGCACTGCAGTTTCTTCCTCCTGTTTTGCTTAAGTCCTTCCACCTCTAGACAAATCATTTGGGATTTTGAACGCCGATTCACAAAACGAACAGTGACAACACACTCTTACCCTTCTCACAGAGAGGGATTAGAAGGTCACGTGTCCCTCTGATTGGCCGGGGCATTGAGCCGATTGTCAGGGCACTTTGCTGTACACCAGGGGCTCAGCGGAGCTTAGTTAAGTGAGGGGAAGGGACACTTTTTATTCCATGCTTGGGGGTTTTGTAAGGTTTTACCATGTGTTTTAAAAGAACTTAGGCAAGGTCTGCAGTGAACGGAAAGATCTTCAGTTAAATGGTTTAATTTGTTGCCTCTAAATGTGAAACATAAAGAGAAAGTTAACTTCTGAACTCTGTAACATGTTTGGCATTTTCAGAAGAAGTACCACTATCCATGCTGCTCTGAGCAGAGACATTCAATATAGTACAAAAGGCTCAGTTCAAGATGCCCTCATCATGGAAAACTAGATCTTAATGAAAACACCAAATGTATTTATGTTAAAGCAAATAGTTTAATAGCCCCCTTTTTGCTATGCTTCAAAGTTTTTTTACACTAATGGTTTCAAATATTTTGGAAGGAGTTTGCACAGTTTGCACAGTTAAACGTTCATTTACGGATTGCTGGCTGGCAAGATCTAGAGGGAGATATTGAGAAACTGTAATTGGACTTCTTGCCCTTTGGCTCAAATGAAAAGGTAATATGAGAGTCAATTGTGGAGAATTATATTTACTCTAGATCATGAGTAAAATATCCTAAGCAACTGAGAATTGTCTCTGTGTACTTCTCTATCCCTGTAAGTATATATATATATATATATATCACTGTAATTAGCACTGAAGTAAATTTTAAAGACATCTTGCAAAGAACGCTTGGAAAATTCTTACAATAACTCAAGTTTATCTGTCTGTTTTTTTCCTCTTTATATGCTCAAGACGTTTCTTCTGCTGCTGCATTTTCCAATTGTTTTTAGATTGTTTCATAATTGCATGTAAAAGTGTAGGGCTCAACTGCAGCAGGCGTTTATTTTTTCACTTTCAACACACTTTCCTCTCATTGTTCCAAATGTGGAGAATGTTAGAAATCTACCTCCAAATTGATCTTTGCCTTACACAAGCCCTGTTGCCGTATCTTTACAAGAGTTTAAAGTCACTCCACACACAAAAAAGAACTTAAAGAAGTGTCAGTAATTTAAAATAAATAATTCAGTCCTTGGATTTGTTGAATGCATATATTTGAATATGTCCTGGTTTTTGCATAATAATGCAAAGCATTCTTCTGTCTCTATCTAGTAATTAGCAGTGACGTTCAGCAACTTTCTCTGTATGTTGTAAGTGGATGGATGGGATGGGGATAGGGGGGTGGTGTATGGGGTGTGTTCGCTGGGGTGTTAAAGATCACAGAGGAATATATCAGTCTTTGATGTTTAATTGTATTGTAAAACACACTTTAGAATATTTCTGCATAAAGTAGACTTCTGGCTGTGCTGTGCTTTGTGTTTGCTGTTCTGTGTTTTGTGTGCTTGTCTGTCTGTATGTGCATATGTGTGTCTGTGCAAGCACGCATTTGACTTTGCGTCTTGTCTCCGCGTGTTTGTGCATCAGAATGTTTGTGCTTTTTTTTGTCTTAGTTTTGTGAGGTTGTTGTTGTATATTCAAATCCAAATGCGTGTTGTTGTTTTTTCTTTCTCTCCTTTCTTCTCACGCTGAAGAGAAAATGATTTGATGTCTGGGATGATGGAGCAGTCTGAAAAACAGTGTCAATGAGAGGGGCTGATAAGGCAGACTGAGAAGACTGATGGTGATGAAAACAGACACAAACAGAGGCGTTTGAGGTTAGGTAGGAGCTGAGCGACAAAACCTTCGGCCTCCGCTCAGGTGCACTTCGTGAAAGAGTGATGCTTTCGTGATGTCATCCTTAGCACCCCGATCTAGATGGACAGGATGTCCTGCCTTCTTCATCCTGTTTCCTGTTTCCTGCCTGCACTGTTGGTCATTATTACAGCAGCTGCCTGCTGGGTGGTCTGCGCTCAGCAGTGCTGACCACACAATCATATCGTCAGCTGCAGCCCACCTAACGAGACGCTCGAGACACCTCACCATACTTGAGGGCAGCTCCCTGAAATATTTGGACAGTGAGAATCTTGGGAGCCAAAAGAAAACAAGGGGAGTGAATGATAAGTTAAAGAGAAACATTTAGAGTAGAGCAGATATAGGGTTTCTTTGTTTAAACACATCAAACTGAAAGTCTTGATACCAATGCTCAAATGATAAATTCAAATGTAAATAAGAACAAAAGTGTTTAAAAATTAGTTCATATGGTCCTGAAGTACAGAAATGTTACAGTTTTCTGTTAAGAACAATTTCAACGAATGCACCAATAAGGCCAAATATCGTTTTTTTGCGGTCCAACTGATCCCAATTTTTTCAGGACTGTGAAGCATTAAAGAGAAGAAAATGTGCAGTCTTTCTCTGTAATAGTCAAACAAATAATGAAGAAATGCCTAACCTTTATTTCATTTTGTGAAACTAAAAAAATGCATTAAAGTACATTGGTTGTTTGATTTGATAGAAAACGTAAAACTTTTTTAATTTTCTGTCCTTCAGCTCTCCAATCGGAGCTGTTTAGGCATAGACTGATATGAGATTCTTATGGTCAGCTAAATTTTTCTAAAAAATACGTTACTTGACATTTTTTTTAAATATGCTAACAGATACAATGTTTTTCAGAGAGAAAAGCAACAATTGTTCTTACTTTTGCTAAAATAATATCTTAGTAACAGTGATGAGTGGCACCAGTTTCCATACCGTTACTTTTTAAAATGTTTAATCCCCCAAAACATTTTCAGACCAACAAATTTATCTTTCTTGAAAGCAAGGGAAACGCATAACAGTCTTCTTTCAGCTACCTAACCATCAGTGCAAACCAGCAGGTGAGAGAAGGATAGAGCTGTGGTAGTCACTGGGGAAAAAAATCTTGTTTCTGGGATCTAATTGAGCGGACTTAAACCTGTAAAATTTGTATATTAAATATATATATATATATATATATATATATATATATATATATATATATATATATATATATATATATATATATATATATATATATAAATAGATAAATAAAATCAATATTCCATGATACTAATAATCAGGTTCATGCCTTGTGGCAATAAGGGGAAAAATGGCTGATTTCAAACTTAATCTGTTGGATTGGTGCATATTGAGTAAGCATTATTAAACAGTTAATCAGTACTCTTCAGTGTTATTTCTTTGACCACCTCAGATCTTTGAGAATCAGTTGGGAGGAATTCCAGGGGGGGTAATTAATGTGGGGGTGAAGGGAAAGAAAGTATGCTGGATCTGACCTGCAAATATTAAAGGGCCAAAATTGTACACCTAAGATATTTTTACCTCTTTTGGTGTGGGACACATTTGGAATAGATCCAGTATCAACAAAATTAAAAGAGCTGGAAAGAAAGAGAGAGAGAAAGTACGGAGGGTGGAAAAAAAAACATAGAAATGTCTTCCAACGACTGTAATTTATCTTTGTCACAACTGCAACATAGCCGAGTCATTCTGCGAGAGTCCGGCGAGACGCACAGAGGTAGCTCTGTGTCGTGGCCTCACACAGGCTCGTATCCATCTGAATCCCACGTTCGGTCGGCTGCCACAATTCCCGGCACTGCTGCTGCTTCTGCTTCTGCTGCTGCTTCTGCCACCACCGCTCCCTATGCTTTATGTGAGCTTTGAGTTGCAATACAGAGTATTTTTAGAAGGTCTCACACTGAATTCACAGGAAATTTACTAAGTCATTCTATGGTGTGAATCTGCTTTTTTGTCATGAAACAATGCAACAGAAAAATTTCCAGGGGCCATCAGCGCAGGTTTGCACATATGGTTCTATGTGCTCCAAGAAAGATATTGAATATGTTCCTTTCTTTTTTAGATATTTGGGCTATTACATAAGGAGATTTACCATTCTGGTCCAAGGGAACTCTGATGTTATAAATCAGTTAACACTGTCCAGGGGGGAAAGAATATAAGAAAAAAAAAACAATATTCAATAACTCATACTCAGAGCTCCCACCATTTTTCAGAGCACACAACCTAACCAGCGGGTGTACGGCCAAAGTCCACAGAACTGTTCCTTTCCACTGTCATCTGTGACATTCCCAAACCAAAGGCCAGTCTATGTAATGATGTGCAGCACAGACGAGTCAAGACCACATGCAACACTGAGTTAACCGGAAAAAAAAGAGGCAAAGAAGTGCAGGAAAAGAATTGAGCAAGATGAAATAAAAAAATTATTAAAAGATGAATGATATTTAAACTTTTCAACAAAAGCCTATTAGAATTCAAACTTAATAAGCACAATAGCATACAGCAATATGAAAGTACCCCAAGGGTGGGATAGAGTGAAGCGACGCCTACCGCCCACTCCTGTTTCTTTTTTCTTCTTTTTTTCTAAAAACTTTTTTTTTCTGCCTGACTCCTTCTGCCCCTTGATGTATGGCTTTTTCCTTACAGTGGCTCTTCCAAAGTGCAGCCCGTGATGTCATTAATTTTATTCATACTTTATAGATGCTCTGTCTGGGAAAAAAAAGAAAAAAGATAGAAAACGAAGAGGGACGAGGCAAGAAGAGACTGAGGAAGATGGAGAGAGAGAAACTGATAGAGAGAAGAGCGGAGATGGCGTTGGAGAAGGAGATTTTCAGTGCAGTTGCATGTATAATGAATGAGGGGGGCACTTTGTTTGAAACTTCAGACCGAGTGCTTTGCTTCAAGGTTTGCCAGGCCAGAGCAGGGTGGGTTGGTAGGTGGGGGGGGGCTTGTGGTCTCACACCAGCTACTTTCTTCATCCTGTCAGCAGATGCTTTCACCTGGCACCGTGGTTGGACCCGGTGGAAAAACAAACAACCTTGTTTATTTGGGAGAGAGAGATACGTACAGAGTAGTGACAATGGAGCAGGGGATTGACTGGAAAAGGGTGAGGACAGGGTGAGAAAAAAGTAAAGAGGTGAGGTTGTGTAAGCACGCCATTTGCAGCGACAGGCCAGACGAACCTGAGGAGAATACTGGCACCTGGCCCACACTTTCTAAACAGTCCTGTCTACAAAATTAGTTCAGCCTTTAAATTGACTTTTGCCCCCTTTGTGTATGTGTGTTGTTACATGTGCACCTTTGCTCCGTAGGACAACATAGATGGTTTCATTGTCTGATGAGGACTTTTTCACTTTCAACTGTTTACATGCATGGGTATTTTTCAGCTTCCTGTGTGTTTGTGTTCGGAAAGCATTAAAGGAGTCTTCATTTGTTCCCCACCCTCGTCGTTGCTGATAAAAATGGCCCATGTCTTTATTTTTGGCCGGGCGCTGGACTCACGGTTTTATAAATAGCAGAGGAAGTGTGGGGGGATACCTGTCGTGGCTCCGGCCTCCCCTTCCAGTCGAGACCCAGTTCCTCCACGTCACATCCATCCACTGCAGGCCCACTTCGAGCAGCCCCCTCCAACCCTCCTTCTCCCCCTCAGGGGCCAAGCAAACAGGATGGCATGCCGACTGGGAGTGTGAGAAAATGCTGAAAAACATTGAAGGCTTGGAGTTAGGCTTGAGAAGCCTTAGCTGACTCTGTCACATTACATGCGAACCAAAACGGAACTCTTTAGAAGATTGTTAAAACCACATAGATTACATACAAGAAACACCATAGAGTAAAAAAAAAATATTTTTATTCAGTTTATAGGATGTAATGCCACATGGCGGATTACTGTCCTTTCCCTGTGGTCTGTGAGCTTAGTTATCAGCTAAAAGAATGGATTGTATTTTGGAAGTGAGTTTCTGTTAAGTTATCTGTATTAGTGCTCTTGCCTGCAGTAGATAAAGGCCATATTGCTGAGAGCTTGCAGAAAGAAGAACACAACTTCAGAACAGTAGAGATCTAATGGCTACTCAGACGGGTCCCCATT
Organism: Valencia hispanica; assembly: GCA_963556495.2. Lineage (NCBI taxonomy): Eukaryota > Metazoa > Chordata > Actinopteri > Cyprinodontiformes > Valenciidae > Valencia > Valencia hispanica. Next base: position 26,772,806 of record OY747704.1, read on the forward strand.
TTAACCGATTTTTACAATTCAAAACAACTTATAGTTAAAATTTCAACATTTGGGGACTATGTTATATTAGCAGATATTAACAATCTACAATTCTACAAGAGACTGTGGTTTCCCAGGTTTCATACTGGTGTGGAACTGACATGGTAAGGCCAGACTGGGTTGATACAGCCAGTGGCCTCCGATAACAACTTTACACAGTAAGATAGATCTTTTCAGCAGGGAAGACAGTAACAAACTTAACAGTCTCTTGCTAAAGTGTAGGCAGTTAATATCCCCTAATATAGTGTCATACTTAACGAATGTTAACATTTCCAAATTATCTTTTTTTTTTATTCCTAAAATTATCTAAATGAGGTACAGGTAAACATCAACATCTAAACTGTCTCGTTAATGCAGTTTTATGCCATTGGAGTAGAACTGCCATAATTCACCTTAGCCTACCTATTATTTTACTACCCAACATTTATTTTTCAAAGGGATTATCTTCAGTCAAACTGATTTTTCTGTCTTTATTGTATGGGCAAATGGCAGTCTTCTTGGTTAATCCTGTTATTCTTCAAAGGGCACCACTCCTCGACCATACCATCTAATTGTTAAAGCCATATTAACACCCTCAGATGCTCTTTCATCTGCAGCTCTTAAAAAAAGAAAAAAAGAAACGAGTGTCATCTCTGCTGCATCTTAGCCCAAGATATTATTCTTCAACTAAATGACTGACACTCTGCATCTTGGCCCTCATAATAGGGGCTTGATAATCATGTTATGAGTGGGCCAGAAAGAGAGAGTGAGTCTTTGCAAAGCAATATGCTGCCCTTGGACTGTCTCTTTACACAGCAAATGAGGAGCACTTTTTTTCCCCATTTCCTCTGTGCAGGGAATTGTGCTTCCTCTTGTTAATGTGTTTTTGACAGCTTAATTTGATAACCAGGATACTTGTTAAAGAAACCTTGGATTGTTCTCACAGCAAGAACGTGTTCTTTTTTTCCCCTTTCCCATGTTCCTCAAAATCCTGCTCCAAAAACTGTCGATGACCCAATTCTGAAGAGGTGGTCGAAAACAAGTAAGAGCTCAAAAGCAAATAGTACAGGGAGAAGGAAGAGAGGTACGGAAAGTAGGTACTCTTGGGAAGTTAACTCAGGTGCTTTTCTTTCTTCCATCTCCTTGTTGCTTCCTCTTAAATTGAGCGGCCTACCTTGTGGGTCTCCTCTTCCCTGTAGCCTAATCGGAAGAGAAGCGCTGGGAACGATAATGGGGATTAGCTTGCACAGCTCGCCGGTTCCCCCTCGGTTAAGTACACGTGTAATGAGTTGTTTATTTGGGATAATGCTCAGTAGGTGCATCAGAAGCCCAGTGCTGCTCACCTCCCTACTCTCCTTTTTACACACACATAGGCACACACACATACACATAGGTGCATACATGCATTGTGCAAACCAGAAATGTACCTGGTGTGCATTGTGATGTGTACAGAGATCCACCTACTGCAAATGATCATTCACACATGTTAATTCTTCTGTGCCTTATTGAAATCCTGATCAAATTCCAACCAAAAAGTGCGACCCTTCGACAAAATGCTTAAAGTTCTTTTTGAAAATCTGATTCCTTCAAAGGAAAATATTACCAAAAGGTATAACAAATTATGCAAAAATAGACTCTTGTTATACATTTAAAAATGTCCTATAAATACTGTGTGCAAATTCATGTCCAAACTGGGTTTGGACTTACAGTAGCCAAAATATATATATTTTTTGTTTTTATTGGGGATATAGTTTTTTTTTAAAAGTTCATAACCTGTGATTTAGATCAACAATTCAAAGGAAAAAATGCTAAATAGATTGTTTCTAAATAAAACTAAGAAAAAAACTGTGAAGAATTGATGCTGTTTTCTTCTATTGATTTCCAAGTGTAAACAAATTTTTTTATTTGTTTGGAGGAAAATGAACATTTCAGTTTGGACTTTGTTTATATTCCGCAATACCCTTGACTTCTACTAATACACCCTCTCTTACAAATTCCCACACACAGCCGTGATGCAGGTCACTTGTTAAGGAGAAAAATGGGCAGTTTGTATTTAAAGGACTTAGTTAAGGGAGTGTGTGTATAAGTATCCCTGTGTGTGAGTGCTCATGGATGTTCTCAGGCCTTCTAGGGGTCAAAAGGCCAGGGAATTTTTCTTAGGGTGAGGAGAAGGGGAAAGAATTGAGTGATATGAGAAAAAATGTGAAGGGAAAAGAACCAAAAAAAGGAAACGGGGATATGTTGTGTGCCCACCAGCTTCTGCTTCAGCTTCTGCTTCAAAAACTGTGTTGCTTAGTGAATGGGACGTGCTCTGCTATCATTGGGGTGGGGTGTGTGTGTGTGGGGGGGTGCATCGAGGTTATGTGAACGATGCAGCTGTGCTCGCAGCAGAGGGATTTGAGTGGAGAGTTGGGATGAGAGTGGGGGAGTGGAATACAGGCACCCAGGTCCTTCTCTAAACCACTAGATTGTGATGCAGATGAGAAAAGTAAAATTCAACATTGCAGTAACTTGCCGCGACCCCCTCCATGCACTGATATTCCATCCCTCTCTTGCTTACTCCTTTGCTCCCCCACTTTGGGCCTTCCTATCCCAAATAGGAAAAAATAAATAAATGATGATGGATGCTTGATGGCAAGGATAAGAGTGCCAGAGAAAGAAAGAGGAGGAAAAAAGAAACAGTTATGGTTTATATACAGTTCTCATCAGCCAAAGAGGGAGTTTTTCCTCTGTAATAATAATAACATTAGTAATAACTTAGATTTTGTTGTCTTTTGGCAAAAGGGGATTTCCCCTCAACATGAGTGTCTGAATGAGATTCTGAAATCTCTGAAATTTGTTGTGAACGTTTTCTTCGCCCAAGAAGCCAGATCCACCACGTAGCAACGGATGGCGGGGCATACGAAAAACCCAAAACTCGCTTGTCAGTCCGTGTGATCAGTCGCTGTAGAGACAGGGAGAAAGAGAGAGAGAGAGACAGAGAGAGAGAGAGACAAGGCAGAGGTGGCTGAGAAGCGACAGAACACAGAATGGCATCGGTGCGCGATGCTAATGCATTCAGCCTGCCATCGTATCCAACAACAAGGCAAAATATCAGACGACTCACTTCACAAGATGTTCCTACAACAACAACAACAGCAGCAACAGAAACGTAACAGATTGCGCGCTCGCAGAGGCACGCATACACACATGTGTGTTAAAAACCAACCATGAGAAACAAGATTTGAAAGCAAACAAACAAGTCACAATGTAAGGAACTTGTCTGCGACTTTGTGACAGAAAAATAAATGCAAAAACACGGGAAAAAAGAGAAAGGAAAACCTTTTGTTTCATGAGACGAGTTAAAATGCAGAGGTGCAACCACACGTTTACATTTTGAGATGAAACTATAGTTTAGAGCAAAAAGAAAGTAGAGGTTGTTGGTGTATTCCTGTAGAAATGGTAAATGTTTGGCTAAAAATAGAGTGTGGTCAAACAGTAGTAGCTTTGGCACGGGGGGGGGGGGGTTGCTGGGTTGATACAGCAGCCTTCACTGTAGCCACATCTTTAGAGTAAAGGCACTCTGCCAGAGCTTGTAGATTAACAGCAGTAATTTAATATTTGTTTGTCTCTATTATTTCATTCTTCCCCTTTCTCCTTCCCCAACTGCCTTTTTCCAAAGAGGTGGGGGGGGTGAGTAACAGCACGCTTTATCAGATTACTGGGTCTGAGGTCTCTTTTAAACCTCTTTGCGATCTTGATGTTGTGCAGCTGTGCAGACTCTTTAATCACACGCTATCTTTTTTCACTCACCCTCTCCTCCTTCTCCTCCCTTCTTCTTGTCCTCCCTCCCTCCCCTAACATATGTTAATTGGCTGCTTTCTGTGACAAATTACGAGCGCTCACTTTGATGAGGTCGGGTTGTGATGGCGCTGGGAGTGGAGTACAGTGGAGCTGCCAGACCCTCACCAGTTCACCAGTCGCCCCCCCATGCCCTCCCTCCATAACCACTCCAAAAAAGAGTGCGGCACCCAGCCGATGAGTAATGATAGGCTTGGACTCGGTCTGGCCTGGCTCTAGCTTTAGTGGGGGCCACTCCCCTAAACAGAGGCTGATCTGTAGGTACCGTATGCCACCACACGCCCTCCACAAGGCATGCAGAACCTTTCGCATCATGCAGTTTGCTGCCGGCTCTCCTCTGGGAACTGTAACACTCTAAAAGCACCATGCTTTCTTTTAGCAGTCTCAGTTTGACATTATCAACAGCAAAGGTTTTTAATGCAATTATTTTATTGCTTTATTTTGGTCTGTGCCCAAATTGATGTGAAATATCCCATCAGAATACCATAATTTATAGATGGAGTGCTCCTCACTTACATCTCAAGTTTACATCGGTTGATGTGTGTGTGTGCGCGCGCGTGTGTGTGTGTGTGTGTGTGTGTGTCTGTGGTGAGGGGAAGCATCAAACCAGCCTTTCTTAAAAAAAAACAATATCAGCGGAACAATCTCTTTTTAATGATGCTCATCGTCAACAGGGAAACAATGTTCACAAATAATCAGCTCAATCGTTTTGCGGTTGATAAAAACAAACCCTCTCAACTGATTATTTTACTCCTTCCTCTTAGTCTCTCTTTCACAATCCCCTCTATACCTACACTGCGATCTAGGTTACTTGGTTTCCTAGTGGAGCACAGGGACCAGAGTAGGGAAAAAAAGGAAAATCAGAAGGTTGAATCTATGAAGGACATCCTTGTTGAAGTGTGCAACCTTCTACTTCTCTGCAAATTACCCACACACTGTGCATAGACTCAAAGCCGAGTGGCTGCACTCATTTCAACTCTGCAAGGCTGTGACTGATCTGCTCCATGCAAAGGTGTAATGGCCTCCCAGTGCCCGGAAGAGGTATCACTAGATTCTACTCATGGTAGAAACCAAACTTGCTGATGAAGCCCAGTGAGGAAAAAAGTTAATTCCACAACTTCCTCATAGATCTGCCAGTCTACACTAGTTGACATTAAACACATGAACCCAGAAAAGGGAAAGCTTTCCCTCTTCTTAGCAAGCTTGCAAATCAGATAACAGCTCATAAGATATTCCATACATCAAAATCCTCTAAGCAGAGAGACTCCCTTATACATGTACACTTAAAGACAGTGGTGGAGAGACAGTGAACAAGGCTGCAAGTGGTTGCATGAGGGTTAGCCATGTTAGCATTAGCCTGCGGGCCCTAATTGAGGTCAGGAGGGAGCATTTAATAATTGCTGTCACAAGATCAAATTTAATTCTCCTCTCCTCGCTGCTACTACTGCTGTAGGGTAGAGTGAAACAAATTGTCATCAGAGATTTCTAAATGAACAAAGCTTTTAATTAGGGTGATTAGAATACTGTGGCAAGGAAAAAGAGTAAAGGATGGGGGTGTGATGAACTCATCAGTGGATTGTCTGAACTCTGATGTCTGCTGGTGATATGGTGCAGGGTGAAGAGGTGGGGTACTGAACCCCAAGTAAGCAGGCATCTATTACATCAGCCGAACTGTTGTCCAATTACATTTTGGTGGCAATCAGCTGTTTGGAAGCAGCTTTTGAATAAATAATTGAAATGGTCCTTGGTGGTCAGGAGGTACCAAATAGAATGGCAGGATGACAGAGTTTTGTCTGGTTTAAGCATAGGGAAAATATACTGGTGTGTTTTCAAGTAGGCCATATGTAAACTTTTTTTAAATATATATATATATATATATATATATATATATATATATATATATATATATATATATATATATATATATATATATATATATATATTCACCTTCATATCTGGGGCTTATAATATTAGCACACACTTACTTTACCAGAGGAAGTCAACAGGGTAGCAATGTATGAGACAGAGTTCACTTTGATAAGAAATATTCTAAAGTTTTAATATTGTGAGATCTACAAGATCTCCATTCACCCCTATTTGACTTAACCAATGTTTGGATGACAGATTTTGTAGTCATGAAGAACTGTTAACACTTTCTTGAATGAGAAATAACAGCTTTGACCATTCACTAGTTGAAAATTATTACAGCATTGCATTATAACAGAAAAATAAGTAATAGTAATAGTAACTGCTTGTAAAAAAGATGCCAGAATTAATTTTACGGAAAACTTTATTTTGTGTATTTTTTTTCTAATAGAATGTTCGGCATTGCGTGTCTTCAGAATGTATTTGGTTTTGTAAATTATTTGTGTATGAACAGAATTTCTTGGAGATGTACCTGATGGCCCATAAAGCATTGAGACCTTAGCTTAATTTTTAAACCATGTCATACACAAACATGTACATACCCCACCGAGACATTGTCATACTCAGCGAGTACATAATTAGGTGAATATGTCTGTGTTTTGTGTTATTAGCAACATGACTCCCCGCTGTTCTTGTGGGGGATGGGTAGAATTAGTCAAGATTTTGCTGTATTTCCACTCCATTGGTTTTCTAGTTAGTTATAGTATATTTAGTTGTTATAGATGAGCGGAAAAATTCCCACTCCTGCATCCAAGCCTTCTCTCGGGCATAGAGACTAATGGTATACATTTTCTGTTCCTGTTCCTTCAGCAGTCACTTTACACCTGGGTAGTATGGTGCTCAGGGTAAAATTTTAACTGAACCACTGGTCTCTACTGACTGTAGAGTGTCATAAAAAAGGGAGTGCAACAGAGGAAGAAGTAACAGAAACTGTGGTGGTGTTGGTAAAGTGAAACTTGGTGAGGTTATTTGTGTTTAAAGATCAGATGTGAGTATCACCACAATCAGCACCACTTCCATATTCAAAACCCCTTCAATACCTCTAATTTTAATAGTTATACTGAATTTTGCCACATGGATTATTAAAGTATTTCTTATCTTATCTTATTTTATCTTATCTTATCTTATAACCACATTATTTAAGATAAAGTTTTCATAATTTTTATTTTTATCTCTTCTCTATACCTACATGGTGTCTAACTGTTGTCCCTTATGAAGCTGATGGAATGGAAAGACTGAATGTACCAAAGAGTGATTCATTCCCGCCTTCCTGGGCCTTTCCAAATTGTGGCTTGCATTTGCTTCTTCTTTTTAGCTACTTCTTCTTATTTTTTCTACTTCTATTTTGTTCCAGTTTGGCTCAAGGCTATTAATGTGTTTGCGGTCATCTATGGTTATTTGTTTATCACTCCTGCTTGTGAGCCACTGTTGCAGCAGAAGGCTGCAGACATTTGAGACTAAATGCCTTTTGAACCAGCGCAGCTACTCGTCTCCATATCCCAGTGTGTTTGGCTTCTCCTTGCTTTCATGTGTGGCCTCTTGCTCGGTTTGCATTCGGTCTGGCAGCTGCAGCTTTACAGCTCTTGGCCTCCTTTCAAACAAGGGGTTGGGGGGGGGGCTTGACGCATTATGTCAAGTCATTTTGTCCTTGGGGAAGTCAGCGCAGGGTTATGGAAAGATGGCTTTCACCTGTCTCTGTACTGGCTCTGACGGATGGCTACCTATCTGTGTTGCTGCTGTGACGGCCCAAGGCCTGCCTTTCCTGGTGCTGAGTGAAACATACAGCTGGCCAAACGAACAGCACACCTCTGCTCTGAACCCTGCTTATATCACCTTCAGTAAAGGTGCCCGATTGAAACCAACACGTGCCCCAGTGAATTAAAGAATATTTGAACATCTTAAAATTACACTGTATTTTAGAACTGTAGCAGCACTTTTCATTAAAATATTACTTTCATTTCTTACACTAGATATTTTAAATTGCAGTAGTATTCTAGCATGTTACTCATGCATTTTGGATGTTAAAAAAGTTTTTTTTATCTGTTCTCACAGCATGTGATTTAGCTAAGCATTCTTCTTTGATATTTTTTTGTAAATTACTTTTTAACTGGAACTAACTGGAATTTAAAGACATTAAATATTCTTATTTGGATATTGTGATGCAGTATTTTTGCCATTCACTAAAACGGGATGATGTTTGAGATTCAGGAAACTCTAAAAAGATAAAGAGTTTGAGAAGGGGATTATCGACGTTGAGCCTAGGAACTAGGAAGCGGTTAGTTCTTGTCCTGTTCACAGTATAATTGCAATTTATCTCCAGACAATCTTTTGAGTATTTAAAAGATATACTTTTTTTTTAAGTTTTAAAATGTATGGTCTCATGTTTTTATAAGACCTAATAAGAAACATTTTAAAGTTTGGTTTAAAGCATTTCACATTTTGGAAGTGCATTTCCTTTGTTTATTTCCTTTTTTCCGCTACTGGAGATACTCTCTATTTTGCAATGAGAGTAATTCAAGGAAGGAAACACCTTTAGCACTTCTAATTGTCTCTGCCTGCCTGTCACATCCTTCCACTGAACTGTGTGCGTTTCCTGTCATGTCCTCCAAGATCATGGAAAGGAGTGATTAAACTGTAGAACTAATAGGAAAGCAATGCCAACAAAATCACAACAGCTTGAAATTCACCTAAATTCAAAGCTGATTTAAGGAAAAAGACAATCAGGCATTAATGAAGACTTGAGAGCTTATATGGTGTTGCTTGAGATGCTGCCTATAACAGCAAATCTCCTTCCATAACGTCAATCACATTTATGAGGGCTTGACAGAATGTTTGAAACGTGTGCCAACCACAGGCTATTGGCTCACTTTTCTCCTTATCAATAGACAGGTGTCGCAGTTCTGTGTCACATGGAGATTGAAAATAGAATATATGTGAAACCTTCTCTGTCTCACTAATGATCCAACTAAACCATGATCTAATAGAGGGAGACAGGTGAAGACATATCCTCAAATACACACACACACAGACACAGATACACAGAGGCGGCAGTATCTAAAATTCAAGCAGAGCTAGAAACACACTGGTTAAAAAGGAAGAGAATGAACGCATTATAAGATGATCCACCACAAACGCTCTAATCCTCAGATGTACATGTTGCTAATCTCTTTAGCTGCTAACATGTTAAATTAACCCTAATATCTGCTGAGATTCAGATTCATAGATGTCCACCTACGTGTGGGCTACCGCCCAGGTTCGGGTCACTCCGCCCCCCCACACACACTGGTGTTTCAAAAAAGATCCAGACACTGGAGTGGGATGGGGGTGGAGGAGGTTGAGAGAAGTAACAGTGATAGCCATTCGTCACCCTGCCTATCTCGCTCTGACAGATGGGGAGTATGGCGTGCCACACAGAGGAGTCACTGCCTGTAATGACATTAGAGACACAATGAGACCTAGCACACGTTTTTCTGTTCCATCCGGCCCGACCATTGACTCGCTCCTCTGCCTCACTCTTTCCTACCTCTTATTTGTGCTGTTACAGTATATGTCCATCCACCTTTACTGGAGATAAAGCACCGCTGTGTAACAAATCAAAAGCATAAACACCTAAATACACTGGCAAAAAAATCTATGCTTGTAAAATTAAAAAAGTAAAAAAGAAAAGAAGTATGTGCCTAGACAAAAACACAAAGTACAAACCTAAAAATCTATGCCACTGATAAAAAGGGCTCCTAAGAAAAATATGTCAAACAAGAATGCTTAAAATGCAAAAACCAAACGTCTTTTGTGAACATGGAGCACAGTAAGCGTGTCTGCTGAAAGTCAAGCAGTACTGGAAAATGGTTATTAAACTCTTCCTTTTACATTCCTCTCTTTAAGATAAAAGGAGTTTCCTTTAAAAGAGAGAGGGTTTCCATACACCTCCAAAAACATTTACACAAAAAGGTGTGGTATGTTATTTAAAAGTTTAAAATTATATATCTATATGTGTGTGTATATATATATATATATATATATATATATATATATATATATATATACATGTACAGTGGCTTGCAAAAGTATTCGGCCCCCTTGAACTTTTCCACATTTTGTCACATTACAGCCACAAACATGAATCAATTTTATTGGAATTCCATGTGAAAGACCAATACAAAGTGGTGTACACGTGAGAAGTGGAACGAAAATCATACATGATTCCAAACATTTTTTGCAAATAAATAACTGAAAAGTGGGGTGTGCGTAATTATTCAGCCCCCTGAGTCAATACTTTGCAAAACCACCTTTTGCTGCTATTAGAGCTGCCAGTCTTTTAGGGTATGTCTCTGCCAGCTTTGCACATCTAAAGACTAAAATTCTTGCCCATTCGTCTTTGCAAAACAGCTCCAGCTCTGTCAGATTTGACTGGGCCATTCTAACACATGGATATGTTTTGTTTTAAACCATTCCATTGTTGCCCTGGCTTTATGTTTAGGGTCGTTGTCCTGCTGGAAGGTGAACCTCCGCCCCAGTCTCAAGTCTTTTGGAGACTCCAAGAGGTTTTCTTCCAAGATTGCCCTGTATTTGGCTCCATCCATCTTCCCATCAACTCTGACCAGGTTCCCTGTCCCTGCTGAAGAGAAGCACCCCCAGGGCATGATGCTGCCACCACCATATTTGACAGTGGGGATGGTGTGTTCAGAGTGATGTGCAGTTAGTTTTCTGCCACACATTGCGTTTTACATTTTGGCCAAAAAGTTCAATTTTGGTCTTATCTGACCAGAGCACCTTCTTCCACATGTTTGCTGTGTCCCCCACATGGCTTGTGGCAAACTGCAAACGGGACTTCTGATGGTTTTCCTTTAACAATGGCTTTCTTCTTGCCACTCTTCCATAAAGGCCAACTTTGTGCAGTGCACGACTAATAGTTGTCCTATGGACAGATTCTCCCACCTGAGCTGTAGATCTCTGCAGCTCGTCCAGAGTCACCATGGGCCTCTTGGCTGCATTTCTGATCAGCGCTCTCCTTGTTCGGCCTGTGAGTTTAGGTGGACGGCTTTGTCTTGGTAGGTTTACAGTTGTGCCATACTCCTTCCATTTCTGAGTGATCGCTTGAACAGTGCTCCGTGGGATGTTCAAGACTTGGGAAATCTTTTTGTAGCCTAAGCCTGCTTTAAATTTCTCAATAACTTTATCCCTGACCTGTCTGGTGTGTTCTTTGGACTTCATGGTGTTGTTGCTCCCAACATTCTCTTAGACAACCTCTGAGGCCGTCACAGGGCAGCTGTATTTGTACTGACATTAGATTACACACAGGTGCACTCTATTTAGTCATTAACACTCATCAGGCAATGTCTATGGGCAACTGACTGCACTCAGACCAAAGGGGGCTGAATACTTACGCACACCCCACTTTTCAGTTATTTATTTGCAAAAAATGTTTGGAATCATGTATGATTTTCATTCCACTTCTCGCGTGTACACCACTTTGTATTGGTCTTTTACGTGGGATTCCAATAAAATTGATTCATGTTTGTGGCTGTAATGTGACAAAATGTGGAAAAGTTCAAGGGGGCCGAATACTTTTGCAAGCCACTATATATATATTAGGGCTGTCAAAATTAATGCATTAATGCGGGTCGATTAATTTGTGGAATTAATGGCATTAATTTTTTTAACGCAATTAATGTATGCACAGAATGACCTGCCCTGTTTACCCCACAATTAAACCCACGCTGCTTTCAGTGCTCGCTTGTCACGTAAACAGCATGACAACTGTTTGATAACTGCAAATAATAACAGTGGGAACCAGGGAGTAATGTAAAGGTTCGGTGTTAATAAATAAATAATCCCTCTATTAGTCAGAAAATTTCAATTAAAAAATACTTAATTCCTCTCAGAGATAAATTAAGTGTTATTGTAGCTCATATTATTTAATTTTTCAAGGAGCTATTGTAGATCCTGATGGCTGTAAGCAGGAATGATCTCCTGTAGCACTCTGTGTCGCAGCAAAACTGAAGAAGCCTCTGACCAAAGAGGATGCTCAGAGTTGAAGAAACTGTCAGCTTTACGTTCAGAAAATGTTAACCAGTTAGTTTGCCTTAGCAACTGGCTAAAAGATTAATAGGTAAAAAGCTCCACATGTAAAGGTGATTGTGGAATTCAAAATAAAAGTTCCATGCATCTCTCCTGTATTTCTTTAAAAAAAGAGCAACAGCTTCCGGTTTCGTCCTTTATTTACACCAAAAATGTTACTTTTTCGGTCAAATTTGGGAATGTTAATTAATCGTGATTAATTTACAGCTACCCTGTAATTAATTAGAATAAAAATTTTAATCGTTTGACAGCCCTAATATATATATATATATATATATATATATATATATATATATATATATATATATATATATATATGTAGGAGTTTTTTGTTGACGTGACCCACTAGCTACTGTTCAAAAAGGAAAAACACAAGAGAATATATCCTTCAAGCAAGCAGATGTATGTTCACCATCATAAGTCCGACAAACGGCTTCAGGAACATAGTTAAGTTTCTTAAGGTGCCCATGTCTTCAGTCAGAAGAATAATTTGAAATTTCAGAACACCTTAAACTGCAACAAACAAAGCAGGTCCCTGGACCAATTTATTCTATTGTCATGAAAATACATATGATGTATTTTTCCTTATGGATAGCAGTCATCAAAAAATACAATTCAGAGGACATGAACACATTATCTGTACTGATCTGACAGAAATACCTACTTGGAGAGGTATAAGTCAACTGAAACCTCATCAGCAATCTGTGCATAACACAGCCAAACATAGTGACTATTTAGCAATACTGTTAATACTCTTTTTTTTCTAGATCACATGAACCAGATCCATAAAAAAGCACTACATAGCCAAATGTGTTGCAGATGTACCTAGTATTGAGGTGGAGCTTCTTGGAAAAAAACATGTCCAATTCTGTGGTGATAAATGACCTTCCCCAATTTGCTATAACATGTAGAATTAGGGTCTAAGAACAGCAGCCTAAGCAAAATTTGGCACAGAGTACATTTCTAAGTGTGGAGCACTGGTTTCGTTCTCAACATTTTCCTTCATGATTCTCTAAATGGAGAAATTATCTCTTAAGTTTTTTTGTTGTTTTTTTTGTTTTTTTTCTTGGAACTAGGGCTCTTGAACATTTCTTGTCAGCCCACTCTCCTCATTCACAATCAAAAAAGCTGTCTTTCAAAATGATGAATTAGTATTCCGGATGACTCAGACTTAAAGTTCCTCTTTTTTTGTCTAGCTATCCACTGGATTTGAAGGAGAAATCCTCACTGTACATCCTAAATGACAGAGCCACATTAAAAGCCAGTCTACACATGTCTATTAGATAGTGAAAAAGTACCATGTGCTGTATATTAGTTTTTAGTGACTAAACACTTGGGAGAGAGGCGACCTAGAATCAAGCCTTGTGGTGCTCTGAGTGTGTATGTTCTCATTGTCCTCTCAGCTTCACTTCTGAGACACGGAGAGAAAATGCTCATTAGATCTGTGTGCTGAATCTCTGCTCTCTCTCTCTATCTCTCTTATCCTCCCCCAGTCATCTCTCTCTCTCTCTCTGTCTTTCTCTCTCCCCTTCCATCCGTCTGCTTAACAGATGGGAGGGTCGTGGGCACAGCTCTTCCCCCTCCCCCTGGAGAGGCATGGTGCCTGTTCGAAAGATCCCTCTTTATGCTTCTCTCCATTTCCCTTTCTTCACTCGTTTTCTCTGTTTTCCTCTCACCACTCTTCTAGCTTTTCATTGTCACCTCTCCAACTCAGCGAACAAAGATGTTAAACAAGCAGAGGAGCAACTGTTGTCCTTCTGTCTGCTTGATGCCACTGTGCTCTCTGACCTCCGCAACTGCCTACACCGGCCTGCCTCCAATTGTCTACTCCTGGCCTGTGTTAATAGAGGAATACCATTAACTGAAAGCCTTCAAACCTCTCTCTGAGCTACCTCTGGCCGTTCAGAAATCACTAATCAAGTCACAGATATCCTGCACATAAGTAAGTTTTTTAAATCAATCCAACAACCTTGATCCTAACTCAAAGTAGGAGTGAAGTGGATCTCAGCAGAATCGATATAGAGCGCTACACATAAAATGTGCGTCGGAGATCTTCCATTCTAAGGAGTTAAACACACTGGTGGCGTGTGATAACTCATCAGATTTGTTCTGTTTTCTAGCAAATCTATTATTGAATAAGCTACCTTTGAAGAAGGTCTATTTATCTGTTCTATCTTTAATGTGATTATAACAATGTGTTAATGGCAATAACTTATGGGCTTAACTCAATGATCCACCGACCAACTGGTTGCACAAGCAGTCTGCAATCACTTCTTCAGACTTTCAAGGCTGGTTGATGAGCCTACCTTGCTTGGTAAAACACGCTTCTTTTTCACAAATGCATAAACCGGGGATTTAGGCACCTTATTCACCACCTTGGTTTGTTTTCTGAATGGACCAAGATGTTGTCGCATTTAACGCCTCAGAGACACCAAGCCAGGTAGTCATCACCCTATATCGACTGACCTTTTTAATGGTGAACCTGCTTCCTGGCTCCATAGGGTGATGAAGCCATGTAACTGGGTGGGGAGTTTAAGCAAAAATACACTGACCAGATTGGTGAATTATGCAAATCAAGTCTTGATGGTAACGAACAATGGAGGGATGTGCACAGAGACAGAGCAGGTCACTGGACCTTAGCAAAGAGAAGTTTCTTCAGTTTCTGGTACAATAGGGAATGTTTGTTACATATGTTATGTGTAACACTTTTGATTGAAACTGCTGAGTTCCACTGTATGTATTTTTGTTGTTGCAGTGCCACCTTGATCTTTGCTCCGAGGCGAAAGATTTCACTGGCTTGATTTGTGATTTTGGACCAGCCAGAGGAAGCTCAATGAAGGGCTTATTTTTGTGGGTTTATGACAGAATTATTTTGTGTGAGAGGTTACAAAGATGGCAATAAGGCATCTATATTTCTGCATTAAGTATATTGTGAAGGAGGCTTTACAAATACTCTACAGAGTATACAAAGTCTATTTTGTGTATCCTGCATTTTCCCTTTTTCTCTACTTTAGGATTAGTAAATTGGCTTAAAGTATTAAAGCTTTTAGATTTGTATTTTGATTTGTTATTTTCTCACTGTATTGGCCTACTTTTGGCCAGGTGTCAGTGTCAGGGGCCTGCAAAGACAATCTAGCTGGGGACTAAAGTGCTGTGCCTCTTGAGCAAGTTCAAATAGCACTGTTTGTTTGCTGCAATTCCCTTTAGGTTTTTTTTATCTTGGCGTTATGAGGCTAAATTGGGTTTAGTGAGTCAGTGGTAATCTGTTAAGTTAAATGATGCTCCATCTACCACGAGGGAAGAAAAAGGGAAAAGAGTCCGATGAGGAGGTGGGCACTCACTTCTTAACCAGAAGCTGTCTGGCTCTCATATGGGACGGGGGCGGGTGTGAGGAAAAGGCAGGGAGGGGTGGTTTGGTGGCAAGAGAGACGGGGTGGGGGGTGGGGGGAGGAGGAGGCAAGTTGCCCTGTTGTGTAGGAGGAGGTAGACGAAGCACAGATGAAAAGGCATAAGGGAAGCTGGCTGAGCTGAGGAGGCATCAATACGGGGGGCTAAGTGGCAGCAGAGCCTCACCTCAGGGGAGTGCTAGATGGTGCTGAGAGCCAGAATCAGGGATTAAATGTTCAGGACACAGGCTTAATCTTAGTGTTAACGTTACGTAAGGCCTAAGGTGTTGCCCCAGCGGGTGTTGACATTGAGAGGTTCAGCTCTGCTTAGGGAGCTGCACGAGGAACAAGAGGGAGGAGGTGGAGGCCAGGAGCCAGGGATCACGGAGGTAATGCCTCTGTTTTTTGGATTGATGCCCAGGCTGGGTAATGTTGAGTACAAAGATTTGGGAGGGGATGATGCTGTCAGTCTGTGATTGAGGTACGCCGGCTTGATTGATATCCTTGTCTGGCTGTCTTGTGCCAAGCGCCTTAGTGTTGGCTTGTAATCCTAGTTTGTCTGACAACATCCTTTTTTGTTGAGTACCAGAGGGCAGCTCTTTGTTTTCCTGTCTATGGATGGGTGTGTTTGCACAGAGCAATGCTAAGATGTTTTGGATAGCCTCTTTAGAGCTGCCACGGTGTTATTTAGGATCTTACTTTTATTGTTATAATGATGCAGTCTGATCGTTGTACTAGCTGACAAACGAAGCATTTCAGTACTTGTGGGTGGGTGTATTCGAAATCTCAAAAAGTTTTTTTTCTTATTTTTTGTCTATCACTTCTTTATTCTTTAGACTCCACTGTCTCACATTGTGTTAGGTATTCATGTAATGGCAGTCTCTGGTGTACTGATTTGTAAAATACAGAAAAATGTTGATGATGATGTCTCTTAAGAAACAAAAATGAGGGACATGATCTGAGCTATTGCAGCATGTGTATATATATATATATATATATATATATATATTTATATATATAGATAGATAGATAGATAGATAGATAGATAGATAGATAGATAGATAGATAGATAGATAGATAGATAGATAGATAGATAGATAGATAGATAGATAGATTATTGAAAAGTGTGTAACAATTTAAATATTTTTTAATTAAAAAATCAGAGAGATTTTTTAATCATTTTTGATAGATGGCGATCTCTTTTCCTATCAAAACAAATTTGTTGGATAAAAAAAATAGATAGCAGAACAAATTATTTAAAAGAGAACTTTAAAATGCATAGTGAAAACTTTGAGTGGTTTTGAAACTGTAACTTTTTCAAACCTGTGTATACCTTTAATATTGATTACAGGCCAATTCCTAAATACACCTAATTTGATTGTTGTAGTTCAAGCTAAACCAAACACCACTGTAGTGTTGCTTCACAGCCTGCATTTTCTGTTGCACATGGAGCAAATTTGTGTGCTGTTGCTACAGGCCTCAGTCTGTCACTAAGAGCCAAAGTATCCCTGGTTGTCTCCATTACAAGCTTTCATTATCAATATCCTACTCTCATACACAAAAAGGTCAAGTGCATAGCAGTGTCCTGTAGTACGTCTAAAGGATTTGGATCTGTCTTGTGCTTCCTTGGACATGTTACTCAATAAATACATGGATTCGGGTTAGGAGATGGTATAAAAAAGGAAGAGCAGCACATTATAATGTTCGAATATATGTATGGGATTATGCAAAAGGAGATAATATGAGAGAGTGAGTAAAAAGAGCAAGGGTGTTTGAGAAAAGAGAGACAGAGAGTGATAGAGAGAAAGACTGAGACTGACATGTCTTTTGGTGAAGTGGTGTCGTCTTCCACATCAATGTCTGATGCTTGTGCTGCCAGGTGCCGGAAATGTGGTTCAGAAAGGAGAGAAGAGAGAAGAAGGGGAAAGTAGAGAAAAAAGGCAGGGTAGATGGAAGATTTTTTTTTTATGTGATGGCGCTGACAGCTCCCCTGCATTGCACTGAGCTTAAATAATGGGATGCTCATTTGCATAACGAGGGACGTTATCACCTCTACTGTCAAAAGAAAACACAACAACAGTTCTTCTGCTCCTCCCCGAGATAGATTGGGTTGGCCTACTTTAGCACTCCAGAGAGATGCACTGGAGCTCGGGCTTAGCCAGGCTCATACAAGAGTGCAGACACACATATGCTCATACACACACATGCACACGTATGCACATGGACAGCCGCTCAAAGTTTTTGGAGCGCGATTCTCTTTTCCTCGTGGGTGCAGTCCTGCACATAAAGCTGCAAGGCTCCACCTGAGTGAGGGTTTCTACACCCTCAGCTGTTCACACAAAAGAACAGTTTTTTACTATTAATCAGGTGTTGTCACTGACTTGCAGTTTCTCCAGCTGGATTAACTGCAAGTTGGAGTTATGCTTGATCCTAGTACGACTTTCACAGAAACATAAAACATTTTCTTATTCTCCTTGTGGCTTTGTTTTGCCAGAACGTGGCAAGACCCCATCTCTGTTTTACATCTGTGTCTTATCCTGTAGTTCACATCTGCCTTTTTGGATATGCGCTACAGATAGAGTAGTAAAAGTATGTGGCTGGCAGGTTCCACTGTCAATATACAGTGAGTTTCAAGGGAAAGACATAAAATGTGTTTCTCAGAGCGGAGGTAATGTAACAGTGTTGGTGATTAGAGCATTTAAGTTAGTGGCACATCCAAAACACTGTCAAAGAATGAGGCAAGATCCTGACAGCGCTGTCTTCTCTCATAGTGGGGGCCTTGGTTTAAAAAAAAATGCAAAAACTGATTTGCATGATATCGACAGAGAAAAACACAGCATTTCTCACAACATTGTTGACAGATTCTTTGTCTTTCTTCACCCTCCCTAGTGGCTGCCATGATGCTACTTTTATATATTTTTTCCCCTCTCACTATTTTGCCATATTTCATTTCATTTAATGCTTATTCTCTGCTTACCCCTCCCTCTCTGTCTTGCAGGTACAGATGCTGGAATCTTTGAGGTGATTGGAACAAATAGAAAGAAGAAAAAAGATAGATAAGAGATAGCAGGAGTACAAGAGTGAAGAGAAAGAGGAGCAAAAAGAAGAAAAGAGGAAAGACAGAGCGAGAAAGAGAACGAGAAGAAGAAAGCTTTGAGTTATTCAGAAAGAGAAGAAAAAGAAAGAGACGGGGACGATGGGGAGGAAAAAGATTCAGATCACGAGGATTATGGATGAACGCAACAGACAGGTAAGTCCCGGGGGGGTGAGAGGATGGATGAGTAGGAGAATGGGGGATAGAAAAGGCTGGAGGAGGGAGGAAGAAAGGAGAAACACCCTATACCCCCAATAGCCCTCAACAATGAAGGTCTTCTGGGAGTCTGGGCAATATGTGAACTGAGGAGAGGAAAGGTGCATTCAGGAAAACTAGTTATTACAGTGCCTGGCAGAAGTATTCACATAGCTTAAACTTTTACCCATTTTTACATTACAACCACAAACTTCTGTTTTTTTCACTAGGAATTTATGTGATAGACCACCACAAAGTGGCATGTATTTGTGAAGATGAAGGAAGATTTTGATTTGAACAGTTTGTTTCTTCAAAATAAATTTTCAAAAGTATTTGAATATTAGTGAACACATGCCATCTTAAATCAAGGAATACACCAGACAGGTCAGGGAAATTCTGCAACAAGAAAATGTATCGCACAAATGCAAATGTGCATTCCAAACATTGGCATTGAGAATAAAGGCATTTTAGAAAGTAATGTGGGGGAATAAGCAAACATTTTGAAGAATATGCCCTGTTCAGGGTGACAGAAACCTATTGGCTTGCATGCAAAAGCTACATATGCCTGATAAAGCAACTATATATGGCTGATAAAGGAACACTTTACATTAACCAGAACACACCATTTCCTTTAAAAATATGGCTGTGGCAGCATCATTCTGTGGGGATCCTGTGGGGATCATTTATCAGAGATGATAAGAAGATTGATAGCTAAATACAGAGCAATTAATTCACCCTCCAGAGAATAATATGATTAAACATACAGCTAGAGCTACAATGGAATGGTTTCAATCAATACATATCCATGTGGTAGAATGGCCCAATCAAAGTCCAGACCTAGATCCAATTAAGAATCACTGGCAAAACTTCAAAACCCGTGTTGACAGACACTCATCATCCCACATGACTGAGCTTGGGGTAATTTGTAAAGATGTTAGTCATTAGCTGTACCAAGCTTATAGAGACATACTCTTAAAAGCTTGAAGCTGTAACTGCAGTGAAATGTGGTTCTATGAAGTATTGACTTAGAGGGGCTTTATAAAAGTTATAAAAGTTAGACTGAAAATAGTTTTCAGATTTCTGTTTGGAAAACACTTTGAAAACATCTTTGCCTTTCAATTCACAGTGTTGTGCTACTTTGTGTTGTGTAGGAATTCTGATTAAATAAACTGATGTTTGTGGCTTTGCTTTTTTGGTGGAGGAGTTGCCGTATATTTTTCTTTAGTGTAAACAACTAAATTGGGGCTTTACATTTATCCATTTTAAAATTAATTCTGCATTACTTCACTATCACACAGTAAAAGTATCCTTTACACAACCGGCCTGTCACACCACGCATTTTAGCTTACCAGGAAGAGGGTGGCAGCACAAGAGTGTCAGGGTGGAGTACAACATAAATAAACAACCAAACAGTGATGGAATAGTTTAATTGACACACCGGAAACCAAATGTTGTAACTCTATTTTTGCTTTGAGTAGAATCAGTACCAAGATCTGCAGCTTTTATAATCAAAGAGCCGAAGCTAAAGAACAGTTCTAACAAAGGATATAGTAACATGGAAAATGCTTTTTAACAACAGCTGGCATCACTTGAGAGAGATATATAAAATGGAGCTAATAGTGGACAGAGAGGTAGAAGTAGACACCATAGTCTGTGGCAGGAAATAGACGGAGACAGAGCTCTCTCCGTGCCCTTGAGGCCCACAATCGATCACTTCCTGTGGCATGGCTGACCACTGACACTTTGTCAGCTTCCTGGCAGCTCCAATTGGATCCATACGCTGCTAAGGTGGCCTCTGGATCACAGGTCAAACACATACACAGACCCATTTCTATTGCTTTTGGGACATCTTTATTCTTAGGTGTATACAGACATGCTTCCCTATTGTTTCAGGCCAGATTTTATCAAGCAGTGACCTTGTAGACATAATGTGAGGACACTGAAGAATATTTAAAGGGATTGTTTGGATTTCTTGAAGTCAGGTTCCTAAAATATTTTATCATGATTAGTTTCCTTACCTGTAGTAGAAAGATGTTATGTTGCAATGTGTGTCTGGAAAATTGAGCAAAGCCTCAGTCGTTAGTGAGAAGGGCAAATCATTTAAGCTTCCTGTAGCAATTTAAAACAACTCAAACTGAAATTATTTATATCTGTGGGGTACAACGACATATTAGCGGAACTATTAACTATCTACACTTTCACAAAAGACTAGTGTTAACATTGTTAATGTCTTTTCAGGTAAGGATTTTCCATGTCGATAGACCTGATAACCTTCAAGTTGCATTTCTGTTCCAAGTTTGCTAAAAGTGGAGTAAATGTTTGGATTTTCCAGATCTAGTAGTTGTTTGGAAATTATGCTGAATGACTCACAACCAGGCTGCACAGTGGCACAGTTGGTAGCACTGTTGCCTTGCAGCAAGAAGGTCCTGGGTTCTTTCTGCATGGAGTTTGCATGTTCGCCCTGTGCATGCGTGGGTTCTCTCCGGGTACTCCGGCTTCCACACTCCAAAAACATGAATGTTAGGTGAATTGGTTTCTCTAAATTGCCCTTAGGTATGAGTGTCTGTGTGTGTGCATGGTCTCTGTGTTGCCCTATGATGGACTGGCGAACAGTCCAAGGTGAACCCCGCCTCTCGCCCCATGACAGCTATTGATAGCCTGCAGCTTCAAACACCTAACTTTAGCATAGCAACATGGACGTTGTTTTAGCTTGGAAAACAGCAAGAAACAAGCAATGATCTTCTGTAAAAACAAAACCAGTTAATACCCAATAATATATAGTGTTTCATCTTACCAATATGATCAATCTCATTTTGAGCTATTTAAAAATGCTAAAATCAACTAAAATATGAGCCCCTTGCCTGACTAGCTGCCAGCCTTCTATCACTCTAAGGATATATGCGGTGTTGTGTTTGAAGATGGAATTCAAACCATTAGAGTTCCCAGTCAGAGGTACAACAAGAACACCTCCTAAAGTGACTGTGAGAAGTTAAGTATCTAATATGACTATCATGCAGGTTAAACCTAAAGTAGCCACTATTAACAATTTTTTCACTTCTGGCATATTGTATCTTAATAAATCAGTAACATGTAGAGTACTGTATAACTTCTATTTTTTGAGCATGTCACTTGTGGAGACATAACATGGAGAGAAATGTTGTTGTATTTTTATTTGTTTTTTTAAACCAGTGTTTAATGCTCCTAGTAGCTTGTATTTCACCAATTAGCAAATCCCATTGGTTTACCAAATTGCAATAATTTGGGTTTAACATCAATCCCAGATCCAGATCTTCGCCTCCAGAAACAAATCAAACAAACCATTATTCCGTTTTCTATAAACTTAATACAATGTGACTTTATCACATTGCTCATAACTTCCCAGGATCTTGCAAAAAAAATCCAAACAGTCTCATTAAGAAGTAACAATAAAAATAAAGTTCAAGAAGATTTTAATTAAAAATAAATATGTAAAAGGATTTACACTTATACCAGAGTTTTTCTGTTACCGAAAGAGACAGGCAGGCGGACCGAGAGACAGAGCAAGAGCAAGGAGGAGGTCACAGGAATGTTACACGAGGACTATAACTATCGTATTGCAGCACCCACTCTCCCTCAGTGTTATCTCAGGCCCTCTCTCTCACCTCCGCCTTAGCCTATGCCTTCAAGCTACACCGAGCTCTCTGACTCCTGAGGATAAGGAGGGAAAGAGGGAGACAGGAAGGACACCTGAGGGGAATCGATGCCTCAGATATCTTGGCTTTATTTACAGGGAGAGGAGGAAGGAGAAGGAAACTGAGCAGAAAGAAAAGGGTTCACGGAAAGGAAAATCAATAAATTGATGCATTTTTTTTGTTTTGATCTTTAAAGCGATAATTATCATTAATAGCTGCTGTTTTATGGAAATAACAACTCTTTCTGACATGACTTCACCGAGTTATGTGGAAAGCACTACTCTCTCATTAAACCTGAAGTCTAAATAGGTGATGTCATGTTGTTTAGGGTAGGAGAACATCACAAGACTAAGACAGACACAGAAACTAAAATTTTCTTCCTTTACGAAAAACCCCCCCAAAAAACGGAAGCTTTGCTTTTGCATATTTTCACTTCCTTTATAAGTAAATGTCTCAAGTCTAAGCCAAATAAACACCAGAGGACTGAGTATAGTACTGCTCTATACCTCACATTCATAACATATTTTAGTTTTTGTATGTCTAAAACATTTATCGTCCACTTAAAAAGAATTGCAGAATTGTGGAGTGTGGTTCTGTTAAAAGGTTACAAGCCGTCAATATCTTACATTCACCAGATAACTCTCTTGGTGTACTTATTTAGTATAAATCCAGATTAGTTGGTCCTGGTGGCTGAAGCTAACGGCTAGTCCAAGATGGGCCAAGACCAAAAAATACTTTTACCATCATAAAACAACTCCAATCAAAAAAATCCCCTTAGTCGTTAAAGGAAGCACAATTATACAAGCCTTTAAAATGCCATCAAATTTGTGTAGAGAAATTATGTACAAAGAAGTTCAAGTTGATTTATACGAGGAAATGGAGGTAAGAGATGGCAATCTGCCAGAGTAACTTTTTCAAATTAAAGTAAAGCAATGTAAGAAGCAAAAATAATATGTATATGTTATACATTCAAATTAACCCCTTTTCATTATTTTTTAACAATGTGTTTCTTTTTTTCTTAGTAAGTCTGATCAGAAACCCTACATATATCAACAACCGCTTCAGCTTAAATGCATGTTTTGATATTGATATGTCTCACTACCCAGGGTATGATTTTGTCAGGGATGGATGCAGGCACTGAAAATAAATTAACTGTTCGGGAAATAATCAGTTAAAAGACCTTAAAGGTTGCTATGACATAGGACCAACTAATTTGGATTTATAATAAATTAAGATCACACCAGAGTTATTCAATCCAGGTAAGATATTAACTCTACATAACCTTTTTACAGGATAGCACTTTAAAAAATTCTCATCTCTAAGGTACTCTCCTTGACCTTAGCATATCATAGCTTCTTTTCACGTAAAATATAAAAAAATACAACTACAGTTGTGAGAGAGAAAACAAATATGAGCCCTAAAATAAAAGAAGTTTTTAATGCCTTATTTTAAAATTTACTGCATTTTTTTCCTGGATTCTTCCACACTCCATAACGCTGCCGTCTTTGGAGTGGCACCACTCTGTGGAGCTGTCAGCGCTACCTTGCCACCTACAGCGCGGTTATGCCTCCCCTTCCTTCCCCTCCTGCACTCCTCGTAGTGGCAAGATCACACTGGGCACGGCGCCTGGCTCTCTCTGGGCGGCCACTTTGGACTGCCACCCCCGGGCCCCGAAACACTTCCCCAGAGCGGTGGCAGAAGGGCTAGGCCTCCCTGGTGTTGACTGGCTGCCCGGAGCTCTGGACAGTGGGCAGCAGTGTGTGAACCCTGGCTCCAAGCCGCCCGACCACTCATACCCTCTCCCAGCCTCGGGCACATGAAAGAGGCCCCTGTGTCATAAACTCATGGGCAGCATACAGAGAGCAGACTCTCTTGATCCACACGCACATACACATGCAAGTACTTCTATGGTAAAAGATACAAGTACAGGTGTGGGTGCACATACACATAGAGGTAGCTGATTATACTATCACATACATATTTTACATGGTACATTTACTGGCTTTGTGTATCCTGAATTCACAAACACACACTTTAATTTACATGCAAACATCTTAAACACATCTTTCTCTGTCAAGCCCGTCATGGGGATCAACTAATTTACTGCAATTGGCACTAATTAGTGTTACCTCTCCAGCCAGTACACTCAGTGGGCTTAATTTAGGATGACTTGTTTGCATGAATTTGTGTGTGTGTGTGTGCGTGCGTGTGTGTGTGTGTGTGTGTGTGTGTGTGTGTGTGTGTGTGTGTGTGTGTGTGTGTGTGTGTGTTTGTCCTTGTGTGGGACATGTGGTCTCCATAGGGAAGGGACCCAGGGGCCAAAGGTTAAACATGAATCAGGTCATCAGCGACAGGAAGTAAAACAACTGGAACTCCCAGCTCCCACAAAATAAGTCGCCCACACTTAGCTGGGGAGGAGAATTTTAAAAAGTATGTTTTTATGTCCTTCTGTCTCTGCTTTCCTCTTTTCCCCTCCTCACCATATGAACTACAGCAGTGAAGACAAAAGAAAGGGTCTTTTTGTTTCAGCCTGCAATGCATTCTTCTCTCCCAATCAACAGTGCTGGGGTGAGAAAATGTGTGAGAAAAATTAACGGCAGGAAAATAATGAGGCCCACAGGGTAGCTCCTCACCCCTGAACTCCTCTTCTAATTCCCTGTTTCCCACCTTCCATCGTATTACTCTCCTAACACAGCGAGTGGCACTCCTTCTGTTCACCACTACAGGATCTCACCTGAGAGGGGCCCACTAAGATTGCCCCATCTCCTTTTTTATTTTATGTGTGCAAATCCTTTTTGTTTGCTTCATTCTTGCACATTCATTACATTACCCACCATTAGTGGGGGATTTTAAGTTGGACGATATGGCTCTCCATCTTGGGTCTCATTGTGTCCGGGGCAGCACAAGTGCTTGCTGATTGTCATTTACAGTTAATAGGGAGTTGGGAACCCCTCCTGAGTTCTACACAGTGTAAGCACAGTAAGAAAATATGGCTGTACACTGCAGCTGGACAATGAAGTCGGTATCTGATATGAGGTTCTGACTCTGTGCAAAATTAAGTCCTGACTGCATTTGATCAGCCCTACTTCAAAGTCTAAAACGTCTAGACTGGTCAAACCAGAACAATTTGTTGCTAAACAGAGATTCTTTAAAAACTCAGTTTAACATTTAGACACCCTTGTTCTATTGTCCAAATAACAAAAAAAAATTATGTTTTTGTCATTAAACTGAGACAAGCATGAAAACCTCAATCTTATTTTTAAGACATTATTTAAAATGATTTACAGAGCAGCTTGGAATTGTAACACCTAATTAGGAAAAACAAACAAATTCATACTTATCTCAAAACTGTCAAAATATTCCATTGTGTTACACTTAGTTTGTGAAGCCAAAGGACAGTCTAACCCAAAGGCAGCTTTCGTTAATCCGCCGCTGTTTCCTTTCTTAATAGTTTTTAACGTTTTTTATCCTTTTTTTTCCCCTTTGGTTTTCTGTAAAAACAGATTTATTAAATAAATTTTTATTATTGGGATTTTCATTTAAGACATTTTAAAAATAATTTAACAAAAAAAAGATTCCCTGTTGCTCTTTTTCTTTTCTTTTCTTTTGTAATTTTCTTTTTACAATTCTTTCTTTAAATAATAAAAATGCAAATTTGTTGGCGAAATGAAGCGATTAAAATGTAATGTGTGAAAGTCAATTTTAGGATTTCTTTTTATTAACTTAAACTAATTGAAATGTGAAACAAATGCACCATGCCATGAAGAAGTGTCAGCTCTTATGCTGCTCTGAAAGTTTATCTACCTCAGACAAATTACGACAAAGTTATTTCTGTTGTTCCGACCACTAACTTGGGCTCAGAGATGCAACATCCACTTTTTTTAAATCATTTTCTTCCAGCTGCAGTTTGCCATTATAAACAAGAACATGCAGAGGGGATAGCCAATTCACACCTTCACTGAAGCTTAATTACTGGTTAAAACAATTTGAACTGATGTATAATTTAAAACCTCTAACTTAAAGTGGGTAAATTAAATGTTTAGCATTTTCTGTGGTTACCAGGTAGCCATTAAGCTAGGCTCTTCTTTTCCATTTCTGATACTGCATCAAAAACTATTTGGAGACTACTGCTCTCAGTTCATACAATACAAAGAAAGCACACAAGAGGACGATAAGTGTGGTTCTGAAGAGAAAAAAAGACTATACAATATTCTAGAGGTGGGACAAAGCCTCTTTTGTCATAATGTCTCTCTTAACAGCTTCTTTGGCTGTGATGCAGAGTTCAGGCCAAGGTCTCAGACTCCTCTGATTCCTTTTGCGTAAGCCCTTGTCTTCCTGTTCTACTGTGACAATAGGATAAGTGTTTGTCTTGAGACAAATTCTTCATAGGTGATTGACATCTCTGTGTTTGTGTGTGTGTGAGTTTGTTTTGTGTGTCTGTCTTCATATGGCCCTGTTTGGTTTATTAAGCAGCAGTTTTTGGGTGCCTGTCTATCCACTCCTCCTCTTCCTTCACCTCCTCCTCCCCCAGGGAAGAAGGCAGGAGGTGGGAAGCAGAAGCGAAGCCATTGTGAAGGGGAAGCCACTGGCCTCTTCCTGTTATGAGAGGAAATGCATACAAATGTGCGTCCTGTGCATCCACCCCCACTTTTTTTCTTTGTCTCTCCTTGTCCCTCCTGTCTTTCTCTCACCCGTTTGTGGCAGAATCAAACTATATCCATCCTTTTCTCCATGTATGACTGCTCCTGCTTTTGTAAAGGCTGCCTGGAAAAAAACATAGACAGGTCAGTAGGGTAAAATGAAGCATATTTCACAACAAAATATTATTAGATTTTTTTGGTCCATTTGTATTCTGAAATTATCTCTAATAGTTATTTATTTAATAAAAAATAACTGCAAAAAATAGCATAGGAGAGAGGTGACAGCAGGTAAAGACAACTTGGTTCAATAATTACCAAGGAGTGGGTGTGTGTGTGCGTGTGTGTGAAGGCATGTGTGTTAAACTGCATATGTCGGAATCTCCCCTGGGAAGTTGTTGTGGAGGAGGATATGGGTGAACAAATAAGTTGTTTGCTGCTTTAAGGTTGTGCTTAATCATTTCCACTATAGAATACAGAGCAGTTTTGGATTATGAGAAGATTAGATATAAGAATACACAAAATAGTATTTGTTTAGTTTACAATACTTTATGATTATTACTTGTTATCTACCAAATACATTTTAAAATGTTCCGTTAAAACATTTTCTTTATGCTCCATTGGCTCAAATCTGTTGCTCGTGAAAGAAACTCTGAAAACTGTATTGATTTATGTCTGTGTAAATGTTTAGTGTATGTGACGACAGGCTTCACGCTTCAGTTGCTAGTATACTGTGAAAAGAAACAGTTAGGTTTACATTCACACTTACACTAGTCTGCTTTCCCAGCACCCAATGCGCTATCATGTCAGGCTCTGATAATATTAAAGTGTTGGGTCTAATAGCATTGATAAGCAAAGGAATAAAGGTTGAGCCCACAATGACACATGGGTGGTTTCCACCTGGGATTTTTTTAATTCTTTATTTTTGTGTGGTTTTTTCAACACCCTCAATACCATCAAAGTAAGGAAGATTAATACTAATTATTCTTGAATTTGATCATATCGCATCAGTTTGTTGTTATTGTAAAGCAGTAAACAACAAAATAGGATAATTCAGAGATTAACTAGACAAAACACACATGAATGAAACAATATGAAATAAAAGCCATGATATAAAGTGCATATTTTTATTACCAGTTCAACATTTTTTTCAGCCTTAAGTCAGAAAGCTGTACGATAGTCTGGTAGTTCTGTTTTTGATATTGCAGTGTTGTTTGCCTGAGTTGTTCAGAAAGTTCATGCAGAGGAGTCTCTGACCAGGTTCAGATCTCTGTCCTTCCAGTGAATCTGAAACAGATCCTAAACAGAATGTAGGGATACCCCAGTACCTTTTTCAGCTCCCCTATCTTCTGCAGGGGCCAGCAACTCAAAGAACCTGTTGAAAAGCAGCTTATGGTTATAAATAAATTAATTGTTTTTAGCTGCATACGTTTTACACTTAATTTCTTACAAGAAAAAAAACCTAATAATTTACTATTACCTGTCATTTTGATTTATTGTTATTCATATCAATGAACACTTATCAAATATCAGTAAATATCAAGTGCACCTACCTCAGCATCTCTCTACCACCTGATACTAAAACAGATCCGAGCAACAGTTTACAGCTGCCGCTTGGAGCAACTGATGTGCTTTTGGGTTTTCAAATGAAAGATTTCTCTCATAGCGAAGGGAAACAAAAGGGTCACATGAAACCACAAATGTTCCAAAGTGTCCTCAAGCCGTGAAAGTGAGGATCAGAACATAAAAACTTTGTTGATAAGATGCATCACAAATTAGCACATCCCACATGAAGTATTTAACCAACCTTTTGTCGTCTAGGTAGCATTCATGTACATGCCAACTGTCTTTATTTTTAAAACGTGTGTGCATTCAGACCACCATGCATCGTGTGTGTTTATGGATGCATGCGGATGGGATTTTTGTTATATATGTGTGTTGGAGGTAGCAGGTTGTACGTGTCAGATTGAGATATGTGGGTTTGGTGTGATATTTATGTAGCTGTTATTGTTTGGTCAGTTGAGGCTTTTCATTATCACACTCATTCTCTTCCCGCAGTGCTGTTAAAGTCAGTGTATGTGTGAATTATGATATGTGGGAAAAGCATGCATGCAGTTCTGCATTCAAAATTTGAAACTTAAGACAAATTTGATTTGATTCTTCTCCTCTTGTAACTGTTAAAATGACATGATGATTAAACATCTTGTTCAAAAGTTTAAAAGATAATTTCTACATAAGAGCACAGTTTTTTACAACTAGTGATGAGAAAATCCAGGTGGCATTTCAACATTTGCTCACTCCTCGTGCCAACACTTGTTTTTTAACCTAAGCCAATCAGATTTTTTTACATTTTTAAACTATACTTTATCAACTTAATTACTTTTAATACCTTAACAGATAAAGCACCCGTTCCTGCACAGAAGAATAATCTAATTAAATGAACTTAACTTAAAGTGCAACAGAATATTGTATCTTCAAATCAAATAAAAAAATATATAGTTATATTGCACAGCAACTTAGGGTGAAAAATGGCACTAGTTGTATTAAGTTAGCTGCCTAGAGCTCTATAAAATAAGTTTTACTTCTTTTGGGTTTTTTCCATGTTCCATTTTTCTTTGTTTGCAATTCCATGTTTACAAAGTAAAGACATTCTTTAAAATTATAAAAGTCTAAACTATTGGTTAATTACAAACGTTTATAATTCAATAGCAAAGAAAAATAAAGAACCACTGGAATTAATATTTGTGCTTAAAGCTACTAGAATGTACCTTCTGCCTGAAAATCTAGAATATTCCTGTCTATCGTTCTGTATTCTTGTATTGGTAACTAATATCTGTATCCCCAAAGTTTCTGGATAGAAATGTACTATGATATTCAAACAACATACAGTACAACACTTCAAGTGAAAACTAGCTTTAGCTATTTCTGACTCAGAACAAATGGCTACAATATTCTTCTGTAAATACTCACTCTGCTGAGGATGTTTGGCTAGGTAGATTTTTGCTGAGATGTAAGACTAACCATAGCTTTCATCCTCTCTGTTGTGATATGCCCTGTTGATCCTTCACCACATAACATGTTTTCTTTGGAGTTCAATTAAATCGTGAGCCATAACAAAGTACACAAAATGTTCCAATTTTTTATATACCAAGTGGTTTGCCTTGAACTTTGTAATGAATAATCACAAGGTATATAGTAGCAGTTGAATCTCAGCTGAGGACGCTCCAAGAAGAAAAAAGACTGTATCTGGACTGGCTTGATGTTAAGTATGGATATGGATCCGATTTCAGACTTTAAGAATCCCTTATATAATGTTGCTCAGATTACCTATTAAACCCATGTTCCCAGAATTATGCTGACAAGTAAGTTGTAGGTGCTCTTGCCCTTTCAGATTGTGCCACATGCCAGCTTTTGGAACCGTAATGGCGCCAGTAGAGTAAGCGACAGAGTAAAGAGTTGATAATGGAGCTATGATAGCAGATAGTTGTGTCCTATGTCTGCCCCTTGCATCAAAGCAACAGTGGAAGACAACACTCTACATGCCATGTACCCTAACAGTCTGATTTGACCTTAGGTTCTGCAAGACTTGTCGTGTTATTGACGCGCTCATGCACAGTTTGTAATGCAGCTGAGTTGCTGCAAGGCTCCCAGACCCATTTGGGGGTGCTCATGTTTCAATTGTGGATGATACAGGTCAGAGTGCGTTGGATTTGACAATTAATCGCATTGTCTAGAGTTGTGATTGAATCTGAAGCCATGAGCATAAGGTTTGTGTTTTTCATATTTCCCTATGACTGTGTAAATGTCAGAATGGTATTTAGTGCCCAGGGGGGCATTTTTCCTCGTGTCGTCACGATAGAGGCAAAGTGGGGCCCAGGAAATATCAAAATTTTACCTACTGTTAGTGGAAAGACAGAAAGACAGAAAAACAGATGGTGGGAGGGAGAGGAAGATTTTGATATTGAGTTTCTCCTGTGCTCCTTGGGAGATGTGATTTCAGGAAATTCAAAATTGTCAATATTTTTTCAAGCCTGTCTCCTTTTACAGTTATAAAGACCAACTGTAAATGGTGGTGCATCACAGATAAACTTCAAAAACCCTTTCATGGCGCAGATTCACCAGAAACAGAGACCTTTTCTTTAAAGGCTTGAAAGGGTCTTTATACTCACAGTGATAGGCTCTGTATTGTAATCAGAGCATGTATTCATTTGCCGTTTATTTTGTGTTTTTTGGCCCACTTAAATGTCAGAAGAGAATAGGCAAACATGCAGTTAATCAACAAACTCAGATGGTTAGCTACCAGCTGGGCACAGCTCTGGCAGCATTTCCTCGCTGTAAAAAAAAAGCTTTGTCAAGATAGATCTCCAGTGTAATTAATACACACATGGTCACAAAGGAAAATAGAAAAGAAATTCCAAAAACAACAAGTAGTGTTGCTCGGGGAAGCTGGCAGTGGCACTTTTTTTTTCCTCCTCCCTGTACCACTAAAGAGCTTGCACACATGGTTTGGAAAAGAAAGCAGGTGCAGCTCACTGGAATTAACTCACTTTCACTGCTCTAGTTTTGATCCAAACAATAGGAGGAATAGATGCTGTTCTATTTTCACAATGTGGCCACTTTGTATACCTTTGTAGCAAGGGCTACTAATCTTAAGGGCTCACACAGACGTACACAGATGTGGTTGCATACCCACATAAAGAGACGCAGACGTTGGGGGGGGGGGGTAGGCTGTATTGCATGAGACAATTCTTGTGGTTTATCTTGAGTAGATTACCACTCTTGAAGCACATGCAAATGTCTTTAAGCAGACAATGTTATTCTAAATAGCTTGCTCATTCTAACAGACTATGTAGCTAGCTTATACAGCGCCTTGCTCAAGTGCTTCACATCGTATCATGTTACAACCGCAGCCTTCAATGTGCTTTATTGGAATTTTATGTGAGACATCAACACACTCTCTTTGTTATTGTGAAGTAAAAAATTGTTTTGTTTTTTTACTTTTTACAAATAAAAATATATATCTGTTCATGTTTTTATAAAATGCCATTTATGGTAGAGTGACAAAAAGAAAGTCAATGTCAGAAGAAGACAATAATAAGTCCTGTTAACATTTTTCCATAAGCCCTGTAGGTGAGACAGCAACAAGTGAGAGTAGGTGATCTGGTCAGAGTAGACCAAACTTATCTCTATGGCCCGCTGGCAAAACTCTGTGGTGGAAAGCCAACACTCTATTACTGTGAAGAAACGTGGTGGTGGCAGCATCTTGCAGTTGGAATATTTTCTTCATCATGGACCGGGAACCTTGTCATGGGGGAAATAGATGGAACTAATATTGGAAGGAAACCTGTTGGAGGCTGCAAAAGACTTGAGACTGGGTTGGAGGTTCACCTTCCAGCAAATCCACAACCGTAAACATTCAGCATAAGCTACAATAGACTGTTTTAGATCAAAGCATTTCCATATGTTACAATGACTTAGACCTTCTTCCATCCAAGCTGAATGAGGTATTTTGCTATAAAAAAAGGGTCATAAAATTCAGTTTGTGAATTCAAAAACCTTGTAGAAACCTATCCCCAAACAATTACAGCTATAATTGCAGCAGAATCCTATATTAAAAGGTGTTGACTTTGAGAGGCTAAATACATTTAGACACCACTTGTTTCATTTTTCTTACATGTTGCTTTAGTCTGTCACAAAAGAATAAATATACTAAAATGTGAAAAAGTGGAACTATGACTTTAGCTAGGCACTTACCAAAACTGGTTAACTGGGTACATCAAGAATACACTAATTGAAATTGTTAGAACTTAGCTTTTTTCCTTTCTTGCAGACACTTAACTTGTATGCGATGGAAACTTTAACTTGACATCTGTTCCACAATAAACCTCTGGGATCTTTGATGTACAAACAATAACTGATCATCTTTACCGTTATCTGACTGAGACAGAGTATTTTCAGTTCCTCCTTTTTCTTCTTTTTTTCCTGGTATGGTGGATGAACTGTTACAGTCAGGGTATGTGGAAGCCTCAGCAGACTTTGCTTTGGCCTTCATGATGTTTCCCTTAGAGCAAATATTTTCTGAAGAAGAAGCATTACAATGATAGATTTCTGCCTCACTCCTTTTTACAGCAGGATTGGTACAATATCTGTGATTTTTTAAACTAGAAAACTAAACGCATTTGATTTTAGTATTTCTACTTCAAGATAATTTTATTCTTTCTGTAAGCATCTTTAGATCTTTTGATCTTCGAGACTTGAATCTGCATTTTTATTTTTCTAATTTGGTTTTCTCTCCTCTCTCACCCAGGTGACATTTACAAAGCGAAAGTTTGGCCTGATGAAGAAGGCATATGAGCTGAGTGTGCTGTGTGACTGCGAGATTGCCCTGATCATCTTCAACAGCACTAACAAGCTGTTCCAGTATGCCAGCACAGACATGGACAAGGTCCTCCTTAAATACACTGAGTACAACGAGCCCCACGAGAGCAGAACCAACTCTGATATTGTGGAGGTATGTTACAAGAATAAAACACACACACATAAACACATTTCCTGACATGCAAGCCCACGCAAACGCACAAGCAGACAGATGGTAACTGCGCTTGTGACTCATCCAGCAACCCTTACTTCTCTCTTTTAGACTTCACACCTAACAGAGTGCAAGAAATAATTGCTCCCATAGCTTGTCGGTCTTCCCCAAGGGGCTTGGTGGCAATATCAATCTTTTTTTTCAGAAAAGGCATTTTAAGCTCCGCAATATGTCATTAATTTCAAGAAAATATTTTTCTCTAAATGGCCTCCTTGTACTGTTTAAACTTCCCTGCAAACAAGAGGTTGTCTGTTATTGATCTGGCTTCTCAGCCTGTCCCCTGTGGTGTATAATCACTGTGCCTTGCCCTTGGTGTCTTGTCAGCATTGATGTGCCTCTAAGAGGAGGATGTTGATCTGACTTGCTCTGGACACATGTCGCCAAAGTGGCTCAAGGCGATGTTAAGCAGTGCTGCCAGCCCAGCCACTAGACAGCAGGTAGATCAAGCAGGAAATGACGCTCTCAGCCTCCTGAAGCTTTAAGCTCCAAACGTGAACCTGTTATGCAACAACTGCTTGTGGAGCCGTTTCAGACCTGGTCGGCAAAAGAAGTGATTGCATTCACACAGAGTTTATCTCTTTCTTCCCTTTCCTCTGTTCTCCTATTTTACCCTTACGGTGCCATCATCTAACAGCACTGGACATACAAAGTCTTTTAAAAGGATTTGTCTTTTTCTTACATATAAAAATGTCACAACTCCTATACAAAGTCCTTGAAGTGATATAACATTATTATATATTATTGTATATATGCATATTTAGATTCCGTTAACTTTTTTGTTTTTTTCGTGTTTGAATGACATTTAGGAAGACGAAAGTGAACATTGATTGGACATTCAAATTAGCAATAAAAAACTGATGCAGATAAAAGATACAAGTGTTTTTCTTGTGTTCGTTCCCACCCCTAACTATTGCAGGTCCATGGTCAAGAAGTAGCGCAGATATCAAAACCTCCTAGTGCACTGAAAAATCTAGTGATACTTTACATTAGAGATCTTGACTCTTGGACTAGCCATTAGTTTCAGCCTCTGTGGTCAACTGTGGATTTATTCTAAAGTAGGACATCAAGAGAGTCATTTGCTGCATGTAAGATATTAACTGCTTAGAACCTTTTATCCAAACCTAATTTTAAAAATTCCTATTTATCCCTTTATTATTGTGGTACAAGAATATTGGATGCTGTATAATTGTGTTTCTATTAATAATACATAGCAGCATATTGTTATGTTCATAATTCATGTTCAACACATGTGCACCTATTCAAATTAGTTATTTGAAGACAAGCACCTAAAAAAAAACATGGAACACACCAAAGGGAACATACATAACTATCAGTGATTTGTAATGAATGGATATCGCACATAGTCTATTGGCTTGGTCCAGACTGATACATGATCAAACAGCATGGGACATATTTTTCTTTTCATAAGGTTGTTGCTGGGCATATCGCCCAGTTAGTAAGCAACAGACTGGTAATTTGCTGTTAAAGATATTACTCCAGATGCAACAATGAATCAGTTTACATACCAGTACAAAACGACTTTGGAACTGAAGGTTTTTGTCTTATGCCATTCTTCATTTAATAAGGCCTTGTCATGTTTAGAGGCTAAAACTAGCATAAACAAACATGTTAAATTATGGTGAAACCTTAAAAAATGGTTACTGATTTCAGTAGTGCATTGTTTCACTGCCGTTTCCATTTGCTAAAGTCAAATGTGAAGAGTGTTGATGCAGTTCCTACATTAAGCACTCAACATATGACTAACCTCAATGATGAAAACAAAGGGAATGGACATGGTGCATTATCATGGACTGTACTGAAAAGCATGACAATTTATTTGCTTTTGCAGGACATGCTTTATTAACAACCTTATAACTCATACTAGCAAGCTCTTTTGAAATTTTAATCTGCTTAGGGCTTTATGCATTCTATAAATCACACTAATCAATTTAGGATATACTTTTAAAAAGCTGGAGTCCATTTGAGCAGTGGTGTTTTAATGCACCCAGCTCTTCACTGCCGGTGTAGTCAGTGTATAAAGCTGCCCCTGCTGAACCCATGAAGAGAGCTGTCACATGTTTCAGCAAGTGCCTGTGACGAGAGTTCTTTGTAGCTCTTTCCCCAACTGTGTCTCCATTAGGGAGCACAGGATGGCTAACGTGTAAACAGCCGTGTCAGGGGAAAGAAGCTAAAGAGCCTAGTGGGGGAGAGCGCTACGGCGCACCTACTATTTGATCCCCAGAGGACAGTGTGCTTTTTGAGCAAATCACTGCAGGGGAAATCGATCTGAAGAGGCCTCAAGCCTGAGCTGCGATGTGCTAAAGGGTTTGGCCACAGGGCAGACACTGGCACGTTTAGCGTGGTTAGAAGAGGGGAGGGGGGGTCTTAGCAAGGGTCAGGATTTTTCCCTGGAAGCTCTGTGTGTGATGCTGTTTAGCGACATCACAGATGCGGGAACGTGGGAGGCTTGTTGAGTTTGCAGGGAGGAAAGAGCAAAGCGGACTTCCTGTCGAGATGAATGGATGATGAGTAGTTCAAGAACAGAATTAAGAGCTGGATTCAGGGTTGTAGATTAACTAGCATTCCCCCAAAAGAATGTGTCATTTCTTACGTCCAAATATACCAGCTCTTGACTTCAGCAGCATGCTGAACTGCATGCATCATTTTCCCTGTATTCCTGCTGTGCCTGAAGTTGTAGTGGGAGGAGAGGCAGAGGTAGGGGAACGGAGCTCACAGTGTGGGCGGCTGGCATAGAGACCTGCTACATTAGCAATAAAGCTCTATGTAATTAGCATGTCTTTGGTTGATAATTAGCGTTGTTGAGAGAGTGGCACTAAGAACGTTGCACTGCCTCTCTAGCAACAGCATGTTTACAAGAGGCTCGAGGGCTGATCTCTCTACCCCCTCTTATTCTTATTCTGTCTTTTGAGTTTAGTTTTCTATTGACCATACAGCTTCTGTTGGTGTGTTTTTATTGCTTTATTCTAAGGGTCAATGCATGTATATATGTTTGAAACAAATAGAGGGGATAGAAAGGGAGAAGAAAAAAGGACAAACTGTCTTAATGACTCAATTTGAAAACATTTTTATCTTGGACAACACATCTACAGCTTTAAGTGAAGGCAAAAAAATGAACTGACCATAGCACAGCGTGGGTTTTAAAATTGGTGATATGGTTCGCCACATGGGTTGTAATTTTACTGGGAGTGGCACAAGCACGTTGGAACTATACTATCTGTTAGCTGCATCAAAAAAAAAAAAGTTTTCTCTTGCTTTTTTGCATGTCTAGTAAAATTGTAGTTGGCCACCCTCTGTGTTGTGCACTGCATAACCACTGTAAGAAAAGACGCCAATCCTCAATTTTCAAATCAGGATTAAACTGAAGAGCAATTTCAAACTTTACTGAAAAATCAGTACACCAACATAAAAAATTTACTCGTACATTTGCCAATAAGTATTCCTAAATCTTTAAAACCTTATCTGTAATCTCTCGACAGATTTAGTTTAGACCAAGACATATTTCATTGTGCATTATTTGTCTGTTAATTTGGTAAAAAAGAGGCATTCTATATCTAAACACCTATGGATCTTCAGTTTTATACACATCAGCATGATATACTTGAGTGATTATGAAATTCAAAAGTAAACTGAAACAAAGTGGGAGACAGATCAATAAATTCAGACATTTGTGACTGGCCCTTGCTGGTTTCTTTTCTTACACGTTCTGAGCTTTTGTGGACTCACAGGTCAAATTAACATATATCAATGCACAAAACTACAAACATTTTAGTGTACACTTCATAAAGTGATGGTAGATAAGGTTGCTTACTAATGCAGCATACCAATGAGCAGGCTTCTGATAAAAGAAACTATGTCTTCATTTTCCTGAATAGCTTAGGTGGTAACTGTATACACAGACGTATTTAATAATTCAGAATAATATTGGTTCATTATTGGTTCATTTATTTCAGTAGTTTAATTCACTATGTGAAACACAATATGTAGATTAATTACAAACAGATGTTCTAAGCCTTTGTTTCTGTTAATTATGACGATTTTCCCCTTGAAATTTGTGAAAACATGATATTTCAGATTAGAATAAAACATCAGGTCATTTTTAAAAAATGCTTTTAATACAGAAATGTTGGCTCGATGTAAAGCACATTTAGTACCTACTTAAAGGTTGTTGTTTTCAAAAAGGAACTTTTCATTTGACAAAAGAGCTTCATTAGAACACGTCATTTATTGAATATGATTGTATATGGTAATATTAGTTTTAAAATGTTTTAAAACTGAGATTCTTCAGATTTTTTCAGAGAAGTTATTCAGTTTTAGATTTATGAAACATTTTCTTTCATATTTGAAAAAAGAGCATATTTCAACACTGTTATTCTGCACTGATTACAAAATAAAAAACTAACGAAGCTGTTTTTACTTGTAAAATAAACTAAATGGCAAGTCATAGTTTTCTCCAAACAAAATATTTACGGTTGCAGAAGAAGGGGCTCACCAACTTCATGGTAGAACCATCACTGCCATTCACCTCTGATATTGGAAAGCATGTTACATCTAATAAAAAAAATGTTTGAAAGGTTTTCTGCAATTTCAAACAAACTGAGGAGATGTGTATTTAAAAAAAATTCCTTTTGACTATGTTTCTTGTACCACAATGATATCCTAACTCACTGATACTCCTCTAGTGACTGTAATAAATAATGAAATGCACAGCTATCAGGCCTTGCCTAAACAAGAGGGGAGGTCCTCTTAATTAATGATAAGTGTTCAAAGAGACATCTGAGCTCATCTTGGCTCTCTCAGCTTGGTAAAAGCAAACACAGACGCTGATCCATCATCTCTGGATGTCCACGGAGGGTTCAAGTGTGTCCTGCTGGCAGGTCCATGCCTCACTCTGAGCCTGGCTCCAGATAAAACAGATATAGACGCAGATAGATTTCCCATACTCACTGTTCGCCAGATCAGCTTCCTGGACATGCTAAGAGCATTAGAGCTGTGCTTGGAAAAGAGGCATTTCTCATTTTTTAGTCTTATGTTATTCACGCTTAAGAACAATCACTGTTCCCAACATTATTGGTCATTTAGTTTTCTGGGGTAGTTGGTAATTGCTATAGCACATGAAAGAGTCCTTTATTTTTCCTCTCCCGATGATTGCAGCCATAGCCCAAACCTAAGCAGAGTTGGCTGGTTCACACCATGATTGAAAGGCCCCCAAATCCAACAACACTCCTGGGCTTTGCCAAATCCCTGCACCACAATGAGCTTGTTCTTCCTACTGCTAAAACAAAGAATGCAGGTTTGTGATGCAACTAAAGGGTTAGTTCCTGTTCTGATGAGGGGGGATGTGTCCTTTATGCATAGAAAACAACATCAATTGATGTAATGCCTGTATCAGTTATATTCAGATGTACAATTTCAGCTATTGTCCTCTTAGTTTGGACATGGTGTGTTTGGCTGCATGTTTGGATACCTTGCGTTGAGTGCTGTGATGACCTCCAACAGAACCACACACTCCTGTGTCATTGGCTGAAGTATCACATGGAGCAGCACATGGAGCTTGAAACTTAGATGACCTGCCTGCTGGAGGAGGGCCACTGGCCAATCCTAATCTCAGAAGATTAACCTAATCTGAAAGTTAAGATCACCCTGTAATCTTAAACAGCAGCAGCATGGATTTGACTCCTGCACCCTAACCTCATCTTATTTCCTCCTTTTCCTCTGCCTAGATTTTCTCTAAGAAGGAACTGCTGAATGAGGGATGGAAACAGAAAGGGACAGAGGGATAGATGAGTGCTAGAAGAGAAGGAGGGAGGGAGGGAAAGAGGGATGAAGGGAGAAAGGCTGGTAATTATTTCCAAAGGTCATTCTGTTAATGACTACCTGCTTGGCTAATGAGATTCAGCAAAGCTCCCTCACCATGTTTCACCCTGCGTATGTTTCACCCGTGTACCAAGACGTGTGAGAAGCACAGGTGTGATTTCATCCCAGTGACAGTCCACCCGAGAAGGGGGAAGAGTGTCAGGGAGGGGGTGGTGCTGTGGGGGAGTGCAAATGAAGAAACATAAAGAGAAAGCACATCAAGCCAGGTATTTCCAGGACGCAGTGCATCTACATCAGCTCAATTCACATTGCAACAGGCGGTGGTTTACTAACGCTTTCAGAATAGTACAAAGTCTCATTTGGATTAGTTTGGTAACCTCAAAAATTTCTTTTTTGTTAATTCTGTCCCCTTTCCCTCTATTTTCTCATAAAATTCCTGCAAGTCAACACAACATGTGATCTCCTCATCTGAGCTGCCAGTGTACTCGTGTTCTGCCGCGCTCTTGTGAAAATATTTTCCAGCATGTATGCTATTCTGTGTGCTTATTTAGTTTCTAAACAGCGTGGAGAACATTAGCCTTGGGGAGTTTTCTGTGTTGATCGGCTTCACTGAATGACTTCTTCTCATGGCTCTCAGAGACTGTATAATTACTTGGACTTGAATGTAATTTATCCTCCATTACTTCTACATGTGTCAGCATCCAAGAGAAATAGGGGGGATCGTATCATATCTTCTGTGCTTTTCATTTGTCCACTGTAATTTTGTGTGAAGCAGTTCTGCGGTTACAGAATACGGCACATGTGGCATAACACGGGGTGGAGGTGAAGGGTGGGGTTGTCACGGCATTCACAGTGCCTCAGTGTTTACTAGCAATCGACAACATGGCTTGTTTTTGCTGGTGAGACGAGGATTAAGAGCTGAAGCTGCTTTGACGGACTAAGTGAATTAACCTTGTAACATTGGCAAGCTAAGAGTATCGCAGTTTCTTAAAACAAAGATTTGGATGACAGATTTTGCATATAGTATCACACACTTACCACTGTATCAGCTCGACTGCATTGTAATTAAGATTCTAAATAGCTTTCAAATAAGGAAATGGTGTCTCTTAACCTTTTTACAAATAAAATTTGAAGTATGTTAAGAATTCGTGCTCAGCCATCCTGAGTCAGTAGTTCATTAAATCACCTTTTTTTGTAAATACATGAAGTTTTGGGGGGGTTAATCACTACCATGCACATCTAATGAGTGGTCTTTTCTTTCATTTATCTTTGCAAAAATAATGCAAGGCCTTTAAGGTTGTATGGAGAGCATCTTTAAACATCCAATTTCAAGTTTATTCACAGATACACAGTCTGGATGCCTTGGTGGATTTGTAGTTGTTCCATATTGGATTGAAAAGTCTATGGGACATTGCTTCACAACCTGTGGTTTCTTTAAACTTCTTCAAACAGAAATGTTTGCGGTTAGAATGTGACAAAATGTGATAAAGTTCAAGGTGTAGAAACACTTTTTCAAGGCTTTCTAAGGTACTGACATTTACTAAAGTTACCCTAAAGCTAAAATACACTTCAAACTAAATGTTATGAGACTTCACTTTTAAGAACAAAATGTGGAAGTGTTGAGTTTTATATACAGTCCTTTCTGGTCCAGCCCATTTCAACTTTCAAACTTGATGGTTCAAACACAGATTTGTTTGTTCCCCTAAATGTATGCTTCATAGTCATGAAACTGACAACACACATTTATGTCACCACAAAACCTACCACCCCCAAAACAGCACCATTTCATTTGATGTGTTCTCCTTCTAATAAACATCAAAAAGTGGTAGAGATCTAAAAATATAATGTGGTGAAGCTAAATATAGCTGTCTGTGTTTTGCCAGGAAGGGATAGAAGAATAGGATTGGGATTGCTTTCTCTCTTTTTTTCTCTCTCTCTCTGTAATTGCCCCCTCCTAGTGTTTTAGGCTTGGTAGGTTTTTTGGGTTATTTTTCGACACAGGAGTCAGTAAGCAAAGTGTCAGGGTATTCATCCAGCCCTCTGTTTTAGCCCCTCTCTCCCTCTTACTCCCACCTTTGCTTTTTGAAGATTGACCGAGAAGATTTGCCCCTCGGTGACCGCATCCAGAAGGCTGTTGGTGTGAGACCTTGCGGTGCCTTGAAACATTTAATCCCTTGAATAAAGTCTATTATTTGTCTACTATGTTGCGCTCTCTCTCTCTCTCTCTCTCTCTCTCTCTCTCTGTCTCTGTCCATACTTCAGCAAACAAACTGTCCCTGACTGGTTATTTTCCAAAGTCGTCTTAAAAGGAAAGATACATTTGTAGAAAGTTATTTCATCTTTGTCAGTAGATTTTTTTAGGATAAAAGTGACAAAGACGGAGGCATTGGCATCAGACGTTTGCTAAGTTCCTGTTTTGTAGACTCTACGCCTTTTTAACCCTAAAAAAGTTAAACAAGATATTAGTTAACATATGTGATCTACAGGCACAGCATTTATTTCCACATCAGATGCCTGCTGACCAGAAAAGCAGAACCTCAGACAAGAAATTATACCACTTGGATCTCTGTGAGAGGTGTTTTTTAGGGTCAATACTAAAGCGGAAGTCTGAGGTACTCGCACAACAACAAAAGGGAGGTTTTAAAAATAGATTGTTTGAAATGTGCCAATATGTGGTCCCTGTGGTGAGGCAGCAGCGCAAAAGGCAGGCCACTTCTGAGGCCATGCTGCCAAAGAGGCAAGGCTTTTCCACTGCACAGCCTAAAACAATTCACGCCAGTCATTAAGATGAAATGATGCCCTGTGCTTTGAAACTATTTCTGGAAAAAATGTTTTAGAATAATGAAGATCTATTTTTAAAGATGGCATTCTCTGCCCTGCCTGTAGTACCCGTCCACCCTTCCCCTTTTCCCTCCCCTCCTAGAGTGTGGAAACTCAAGGTCACAATATAGAGGTCAGCGGGCCGGTCATTGTTACTCGAGGCCCCCCTCCAGCTCCCTTTTCCTGCTATGTTGCCACGCGATAAGAGACGGAGAGACAAAAGACGCTAAGTGAAGATTAGTGGTGCTGGGGGCGACCACAAAGTAGGAACAAAGAGTGGCTAGAAGGGGACTTGAGATGTTCCTCCAAAGAAAGCTGGAGTCACTCGGCTACACTGTCATTACATCTTACTTTTGAGTCTGCAATTTAGAGTTGTATTAATATGATTGTATCACATCTGGAGTAGCATCTCTGACATAAGCTCCTCATATCCTATTACTAAATATGTAGCATGTAAATCTAAACTTTAGAGGAAAACACACACAGTTTAGCCTTGGCTAATTGATTTTCTGCTCCTCATCAGATGCTCATATGGATCCGTTCTCATTTGAATAGAGAAGTATTTTACAACCGGAGTGTAGATGGGGATGAAAGATGGCCAGGCTAAGGGTGAACACATAAGTGCCCTCTTTATGCAGTTCGACTGAGCTGGCATTGTGTGTCATAATGTCTATCTGGCTAATTATACAGTGTAGTGACAAGTCTGAATGACCACTTTGTTCCTGGGGCCGGGATGCTGCTGCAGCAAACAGTGTTGGATTCTGACATGTGCTAAGTGTGTGTCTCTTCCATATGGGAATCACTGCACCATCTGGTATTCTGCTGTGTACTGGCTAGCTATAACTGTGAGTGTCTTTGAGTGCGCTGTTCTTAGTAGCAGTTTTAGCATAGACTTAGTTTGACGAAATGTGGATAACTCTTTATTGCACAAAGCCTCATTGCTCTCCCTTTCTAGCCGTCCACTTCTCTCACCTTCACAAACATTTTATTTATCATTTTCTTCACTACATTTTTAGGACAGTCTACAAACAACATAAATTACCATCCTAATTACTAAAA
This sequence comes from Valencia hispanica, assembly GCA_963556495.2. NCBI lineage: Eukaryota > Metazoa > Chordata > Actinopteri > Cyprinodontiformes > Valenciidae > Valencia > Valencia hispanica. The sequence continues at coordinate 26,815,954 of OY747704.1, forward strand.
ATAGCAAAACTTTGCTCAATCATGATAAAACTCAGAAAATATCCTTAGATTATTTTTTATTAACATGCAGCAGGACGCCATTAATAAGGTACTTCAAAGGCACTGAATCTCTCTAAAGTAATTGAAGCAATAGTGATCTCAACCAGTGAATACTGGATGCACATATGAATGTAAAAAAAACATGGAGGGAGACACTGTGATTAGGGGTCCCACTTCTCCGACTGGTAACCTACTAAATCAGCTATCTAGCCCCAAATCGCTCACGCAGATACACACACACCATGCCGCTGTCATACATGGGCATGCCCCTCGACATGGTCGTGGCATGTTCAAACTACGCTTCATGAAACTGTGGTCCTCTTGCCTTTGGTCTGCCATCTGCTTCCAATAAACTAAGCCAGCCTGATTCCTCTGATGTTCCCTTTGCTTTGAAAAGCGCAGAACTGAAAGAGTGAGCCAGAGAGACAGAGAGTTTGAAACAGCTAGAGAGAGAGAGAGACAAAAAAATGAGAACAAGCAAGAATAAGACCAAACAGGCCCAAAATGAAATAGAAATATATACATCTCCAACATATTATTACTTCTTCCCCGCTGACGGTAAGCCCACCCTGATTGTGCTTATGGTGTACCGGTGTTGGAAGCTCTTAATCCACAACTTTTCCACTTCAGACTTACCTCCATCTTATTTGTAATGGAAAGAGACAGTGTTTCTCTTACTAGCCTCACCCTTACAAACATTAAGCCACATTACACCTTACCAGCATGCCCTGACTCAATGAAGTTTGTCAGTTGGTTAAATAAAGCAAGCTTTTTGTGGTCTTTCAAAACCTTTTTTTCTTTATTTTAAAGAGGCTATATGCAATTTTCAGAAATTTAAACTCGCGACTGACCCCATGTGGCCAAAAACGGAATTGCTCTTCCTTTCTGCTCGCTCTCGCAGCACGCACTCGTGCGCCGGTCGCTCTCAATCTTGTATCTTTTTGGGCACTTGTCAGGGGTTTAACTTTTTTAGTCTTATGTGGAGTTACTGTTGGTTTCAAAGTTGTCCTTGGTCTCTTCTGTGTATTTGCACAATCCATTGAACTGCTTGCGAGTGCTGACTACCGGTAGTGGCATAGTGATCTGAAACATTTAACATGAACGCGGTTGACGTCACATCTGCAGACAGCGCGGGAAAAATCCGACCCGACAGAAAATAGAAAAAATTGGATATAGGCTTATAGGTGCACCCACTGTGAGCTGACAAGGTTTCAGTATGCTCATCAGGAGATGTTTGCATATAGCCTCTTTAAATTATGATTCAAACATAGGCTTTTTTAATATAATTCAGAAAAAATTTACTGTATATTTCCTATTGGTTTTAATGTTGTAGAGAAAAGAGTATAAATTCACCTTTACAACAAAGCGTTACATTCCTTTTTTGTTGCCGTCTAAATTTTAGAGTAAAGGAGAGTCATTTGTCAGTTGATTAACAATATGGCCACATGGTTCTTGCCATAGATAATTCCTTACTCCATTTGTAAGTTTATATAAATACCCCTGGGTCAACAAACATTCTCCAAAAACAACTTCCAAAATTAGCCTTAATATTGTTGAATGCCATTGTAGGTTAGCTCATATGGCCACAACCAACTTTAGACGGAAGCCAATGTTGTATTTCTTAGGTCTGTTCTGTGAAAATTTCTCCTGGTATAATTATTTTAAATTCAACCTGCCTTATTTTTTTAGCTATATAACCTTGAATTAACTCCATCATATGGGTAATTAGCTCTTATTCTATGTCTTGGTTTCATTTCAAAAGTATCTCCAGGAAAGATCTTACCATTTACAACATGTGAAACAAGCTTCTATAAATGGGCTGTTTTCGTAGCATGTTTTTGCACTAGGCCTGTCAGTCAATGGGTAGAGGACATTGAAAAACATTAACTGGCCCGGCTGTCACCAATACCCATAAACACAATATTGAACGTGTCAGGCGCTTCAGCCACTGCCAAGATAACTGCAGAGGGGAAATGGTCAGTACTGAAGCTCTTTCCAAACACAACCCATCAACTAGCCAGAGTCTATCAAAAATAAAGATGTATCCATCAAGCTATCAGTGTTTTGACTCTGTTCGAGATATGGTTGAAGTGCCGAAAATGTGAGGAGCAGGACAGCGAACGCGAGACCAAGACAGACTGAGGAGCAGACTGAGATAGAGACATGGGGGCAGAAAGACGGATAGAGGGACAGAGAGGGTGAGCAGGGTGGCAGACTGCCGAGCAGACGGATCCTAGTATGGCAGGAGCTCTGGGCAGGCGTCATCTGTCCCTAGCAGACCCCCTAGGGCCACTCAGAATTCACACCCAAATACCCGCCGCTGTTTTTTCTAGAAAGCGACATTAAGTTGGCACCCACAACCCAAACTATGAAATATAGATATTTTTTCCTGTTAAGAAACATTACAGAACTCAAAGCAAATGATAGTGTGAATATGTTTATTTATCAAACAAGCATGGTTCTGATTCTTTCTAGCTATGGTCACCTAACTCCGTTTTCTCATAGCTGTCCAGTGGTTCCTCTTACACCAGCACAGTCTAGGCCAGCTTGGCTGAAGGTGCAAAGCTGCAGGATACCACTGAGACGCTGCGTCTCAAGTATGTAGGACACCTTGTCTATGCTGTGCCTGCTTCACACAAGCCCTGTTAGTTGAATCATAAGGGAGCATCATGAAGAAGGAGTTTAATTAGGAGCAAGCCTCCAAAGGGGCCACAGAGAAAGACACTGAGCGAAGCAAGATGAAACTGTTTTTTTTGGCCATTTTTTGAACCTTATAATCCTCATTTTCAATCCCCTATCTTGCACATTTACTGGACTTTGTCTATGTAATAGCAAAGTGAGTGTTCAGCGTATTCTTAGAAGCATTCTGTGGTTTTTGTTTTCCTTCTGAAGTCATCATCCTCTCCTACTCACTTCTTACTCACCTATTTCTCATTTCACACTTTGGTCAAATTTGGTCTTATTCCCTGTCCTTTTGAGAGCATAGCAAATAATATGTGAAAAGAGGGCTGAGGAGTTGTTAGTGGTGCAAATGTATTTGGATATTTTTCATAATTATAATATAATCAAAAGAATTTTAGGGTTAATTTTTGGGAATACAAGTTGTACGCATAGATTAACCATTGCAAAGTCATTTTCTCTATTTTATTTTATTTTTTGCGTGTGTTGTCTTGGTCCGAACTCTGTTTAGCTATGGCCAGTTACCCTTATCAATGTACAGTACAACAAGGATTTGAAAGTTACATTTAGCAATTAAGTTTGAGAACTTCTTTTTCTGGAAACAATTTTGTCCATTAGAAAAAAAGCAGATGCAAATATTTTGTTGTTTGATTTTTTTTTTAAATCACAGATTTGGTCTGCCTCCTATTTATTATTACAGCAGTGGATTCAGAGTACACCAATTACCAGTGATAAGGTATACCATTTGTTAGGTGGATGGATTTTAAACTGTTAGAATTATAAGGATAAATTTTTGTATTACAGCGTAATAGCAGCAGTTGAAATCATTGCTCGTGTCTGTTATGAATAAAATCTTTTTTTTTTTCCTTTTTGCATAAAATCTCTGGGTAAATACTCTGATACTAGCAAACCAATTACTGATGGTTGTCATACTGGTAGATTCGAATACTGGCCCACATATCCTAAGGACTCTCTTTTAGTTACAGGTTGTTCTACCATACACTTATCCCTAATAACAAGTTATTTTTCTTGACATTTTGTTGCCTTGTTAAATTAATAAGTAACTAACCCTCCAGCAAGGATTTGGTGTCTCCTTCAAATAATAAACAGACCAACAAGTTATAAAACACGGTTAGAACAGCCTAGGATGGTAAAAGTGGGGCACAAGAGTGAGGGGTCCATTTATGGCTATAGACGATCCTACTGGTTGTTGGGCTGTATGTCAGTCTTTGGCAACAGATGTGATGTCACTGAACAGGTGGGCATAACTGGGATAGGTGACATAGCATCCTTGAACCCTACCCTAAATATGTTGAGTCCTGCTGGACAGCTAAGCCTGCATAACAAGCTTCATAGTCATATAACTCTCCTGTCCTGGCTGCCTGCACCCCATCGATGCTCAGCGCAACCATTGCCCAACCCCCAGCAGGACGACCAGCTCAGTTACCCCAAATGGGTGACACTTTTGGCCCTGCCTTTGCTCTCTTCCTCCCGCATCGCTGCACTGCTGTTTCTCCAAGAATGGAATTGAATCCCTAGTGCTCTCTGGGATGGTGGCAGTAGGTGAAAATCTGTGCTGGTGGGAAGAAAGGTTGTTGGTACTTGTGTGTGTTCTTATCTGAACCAAGGAAAGGCCGGCGGTTCAGCTCTTGTCAGCGTGATTTGATGCATCCCCAACATCACGGATGAAGCTCGGCAGGAGAAATCAAAAACTTTTTACATCTGACGTCTTTTCCTAAAACCAAAAACGCAGCATGCTGAACCTCTGTCACCGCTTTGTTCTTTCTGCATAGCCTGCTCTAATAGAGCAAGAGTGCTTGATTCACTGCAGGTCTCCTGCATCGCCTCAGCTGATTTGTTTGGTGTGATTTCCTGAAGACTGTCAAAAGATATGAGAGACGCTTTTAATTCAGAATTCCAGATTTCCACTCTAGGGGCCGAGAGAGGATTCGGAGAGCCAGTGAATGTTGACACACTTACAGTAGCTGCCTCAGCCACGAGACGCTTCGAGAATCAAACAGTTATCTCTCACACACACACACAAAAGCGGCCCTCTAAGTTCACTAAAACCACACTCTAAACAGGCCTTTGTTGTGCTGACATAAGAGATAACTGGATTGTTATTTGTTTTCTAAGCAGGCACATCGCTCCTGTCATTTCTGCAGATGCTTGTGATGGAGTTGCTCGCACTTGTATCGCTTCTGTGAGTGAGAACTGGCAGAGAAAAACAAATGAGAGGGAGAAGTTCACAGAGATTAACTTATCGTAGCATCCATCTCCTTTCCTCTCTCCTGCTCGGTCGCTCTTTCTTTCTCTTTTTTTTTTGCTTGACTCAAACACCTACTCTCACACACCCACACGTGCACACGCAAACACAGACTCATTCTCCTTCTTTCCCCTCCCACATACATACACATGCACACGCTTGATCAGCATCAAATACAGGGTGTGCTAAAGTAAATTTAATTACGTCTGTCTGATATGGAGCTTCAGATGAAAGTAGGAGAGTGCGGTGTGAAGCGACGACTGCACAGACAGGAGCAGGCCCGTGATATTCCTCCTGTAGACTAATCTCCCTTTATTAAAGCCAGAAGGAGAGAGGGAATGAGTGGGAGTGTCGGATGGAGAAGAGTGGGAGGAGGGGGCGTCTTTGATGAGATCTGTAACTGTCAGCTACTGTACTTTTCTGCTCTCCCGCTCAGTCTTTGTCTCCCCACTTTACGAGGCAAATGAACACAGCACCTATCGTTGCGCGGCAGGCATACGCTCATGCTATCACGCAAAGTAATGTACTGTGAAACTTACCCCTGTTGTTAAGGATGTCAACAATTTCTTTTAAAAAAAGGACAGATGTGGCTCTCCCTCTCCCTCTTTAAAGCCTTCTTTGTCTAAGGCTCTCCTCCAGTTAAACTCAGAGAGAGTGGTGAGCCAGTCTGTGGTTTATGCTGTTTTGCTGCCCACTCTAATGGGGGCAGGTGGCCATCAGGTGGCCAAAACAAGAAACTGCCTTCCTTATAACACACACACACACACACACATATATATATATATATATATATATATATATATATATATATATATATATATATATATATGTCAACTATGTGTGATCTAAGCACGCAATTATTACAGTTGTGTACTCCCCAAATCTGGCCTGGAAAATGTATGGGGAATTTGCAAGAATAAGGGTATTGCTAAAAGAAAGTTCTAAGAAGTTTCTTTCGCAGTTTGCCACAATATTCCAATGGTGAAAAATGGTTGTGGCTGCATTATGCTATGAGGATGCCTGACTTCAGCAGGGAAAGGGAAGCTGATAAGAATAGATTGGTAGATGGATAAAGGTAAATACAGGGTAATCCTGGGGAAAAAATTATAGGTCTGACTGAGCTTGAGATATGTTGTAAAAAGAAAGGGCAAAAATGTTAGTGTCAAGTTGGAAAAGACCGACCATAAAACAGTTGCAGCTGTAATAGCAGTAAAAGAGAGTTTTGCAAGGCACTGAATACCACAGCCCCACACTTTCTTTTTATTGTGTCTTTTTCCAAAGTCTTCTATTTTTTTTTAAATCTTCAAGTATCTTATCATGTGTAACATCTTGTTGTTGGTTGTTATAAAGCCATCTGTGCCATTCTAAATGTTAAGTTGAATGTACGTAAGCTTATATAACACCCTCCGGTCCATCACTCCATGTTAACAGGTTAGATGAGAACATTCCGAAATGGGTAATCAAAAATATACCAGTCATTGAACAGTTCTTAATAACAGTGTGTACTTTTGTACTTTTATGACAAATAAAAAAAATAAACAACAGATCCAGGTTTTTTAATTGGGATTCTTGGTTACCTACCTGAAAATCCCTTCAACTATGTTGTGCAACTGCTCTGTTTTCAGACGTTGAGAAAGAAGGGCCTAAACGGCTGTGACAGCCCAGATCCAGACGCAGACGACTCGGTAGGCCACAGCCCCGAGTCCGAGGACAAGTACAGGAAAATAAACGAGGACATTGATCTGATGATCAGCAGACAGAGACTGTGTGTAAGTACTTGTCATTGAACCCAGAGCCTTCCTCTCACCTTTCTTTTCCTATCTTCCCCCCTCCCCCTTTTTTTCTCCCTCCATGCCTCCTTCCGTCACTTCGTCTCCATGTCCCCGTCATCTCTCCATACCTTCATGTCTTCATGTTTCCCCCAACTCCTTTTTCTGTGGTTGTGGAACCTGGCCAGGCATTGAACAAGAAGGAGAACAAGGGCAGTGAGAGCCCAGAGCTTGAGTCTGCTCTCATCCTCACCCCACGCACTGAGGAGAAATACAAACAGATTAATGAGGAGTTTGATCACATGATAAACACTCAGAAAATTCCTGTAAGTACTGAGGGAGCACTCCCTCCGCTCAGCAGCTTCTTAATCACAACTGTTGAGCTAACCCAGCTAACCACAGTTGTTTTTAACCAGACTAATTGCACAAAGAGAGTGAGAGTAAACTCAAAGTGCGATTACAGTGTTTATTTACAATGAAGAAATTACAGTTCTTTAAACTTGCTTGCTTACATTTGAGGAACAGCCCTCTAATCTGACAGAAGTGTGACCACAGCTCACAGGCGTTTTCCTATATTTATTGCAGACTTTCTCTAAAGAAAAATTTTAATCTTACTTTCCCACCTTGAACTCATTTTGCCCGCGCTGCAGTTGCCTGTCTCCCGGGGGGGAGGTATGGCATGCATGTGTTTGTCCTTTTCCTGTCTGCACAAAAACACAGCGCTCAGTCACCTGCAACATTAGGGCCTGGCCTGGGGTGGGGTGGCATGCAGCATGGCAGTGAAACTGTAGCAGATGTTCCATGTTCCTCACAAAGCCGAAATTATTGAAGGCTTCTTAGTGGACACATGTCAAGGCAGTGTCTGCAAGATTTATGATGTTAATTTTGCAAAATAAGCTGACACGAACCACAAAATAGGGACTTCGTTTCCATTTAAACTGACCCAGTTCCTCACTCGGAACGCACCATATTGGAATGGTTAGCTCTCTGGCACTTGCATAGAGAGACATAATTCCACAGTATATTAGTAAGAGGAGAACAGTAGTATCTAGCCCACATGGAGCAGAAGGCGATGTGGTTAGAAAAAAGGCATGGGTTGCTGAGTTGAGGGGTGGACACTGTACACAACAAGTGGCAGTTCAGCGTGTGGTCAGGGCGGCTGCCAAGCACTGGGCCTCTGGATTGCAGGAGACTGTTGGCAGGGGGTGGGGGGACTGTGGAGAAAGGCAAGGGAGGAAGATGAGTGAAAACAGGAAGGATGGCACCAGCTAGAAGACAGCTCACAAACGGGGCACTTTGCTCCCACTAACGGGGGACGTAGACAGCTTCCACTATAAAGAAGGCTGTGTAAGTCTAGTGAGGAATCTAAAATGGAAGAAATGGCAGATTGGGTGGGTGCAACTGGTTTGGCAGTTACAGTGAAACGCCAAGAGTCTCACAATGAAAAATGGTAAAAGCAACCATTTTTGTATGTTAAGATAATATTTGTCCTTACACAAGTTGAGGCAGCGCTAAGGCACATAGCCCGTTTCCATGTACAGCAGGCCGATGCTCTCACCTGATACTCCCCCTCTACGGCTCGAAGACACATGGCAGTAATTTAGAGCCCTATTTTCTACTTCCTAAAGCTAACATACAGGATTAACCACTTCCAGGGCACTCCCAAGGTTAAGTCCCTCTGCCAAATGACACAATAAATATGACAAACTGGATGCCCTAGGACTGTCAGGTTAGCTTGACTAGTGTTTCTGATTGAACTGCTGACTGATCTGCATCAGCCATTTAAAACACCTAGTGTCAGGTCTGGAACACAGAAGGGTTAATAACTCCTCATTTCATCTTGAAGCAACTTATTCAGGAAACGATTTTTAGAAGGTAAAAACAAACATAAATAAATCGTATTTTGGACTTTTTAGGAGAACAGAATACCAAATAATCTTCCAAGGGAACCACAAACTTCATTTTTGTCTTTTATGTAATAGTCCAGAAAAGTACTCAGATCAGGCATGAGTTGGGTTCTGATGATTAGGTATACGAAAGTTTAAAAAAAGTTTTTTGGTCAACCCCACCCCCATTTGTTGCTGCTGGTGAGTTGGCAGAAAGAGGCCTAACTGCACTTTTCCTTTCCTTAAAACAAAGACAAATCCAGTCATTTAGATTTATTTGAGGTCAGAAAAAACACTGACAGCCGTGGTGTGGGAACTAAAGACCTATCAATCTTTAAGACAACACTGTTTTAAAACTACAGTTAGCTATGGGCTGTCTGGTGCAGGAAAACATTTTATACATAGTATTATTATAAGTACGGTAATTATTAATAGATTATAGTATTTTAGCAGAATTTGTAATAATTTTACATAAAGGCTGTTAGTTATGTTACAGCTTTTTTGCTTAACATTTTTGGGTGAATGATAAATTTTTACTCAAGGTTATCTTATGTAAATCTTATTGTGAATCAGGCCCATGACCAAATCAAACAAAGGTTTGAGGCATGCATGTTTAGGTCATTCTTGACATGATTGTATCCACCCAAGTAGGAAGCCCCAGAAGAAACATACCTATGCTAAGTCAAGCGGTAGTGCTAAAGGTTTGCCCAGACCAGAGTTACTAACAAACAGATTCCCTTTGTTTTTTGTTGACAACCTCCTTTAGTCCTCCTACTTTCTCTACCACTCTGTTGTTTGTTTTTAAGACTTTCTGTACATGTCCAGTCCACATGTTTTTTGTTGTTGTTTTTTTTATGTCAATTCATCATTTTTGAAATTAGATTTCTTTTATTCTCATCCTTACTGTTTTAGCAATTCTGTTTTTATTCTGCGCTCCTGGAGTGTTTCTGAATCATCATTTTGTCTCTTTTTGTCCAATCTTTACTAAAAGGCCTAATCTTTCATTTACTCACCTGAATGGTTGTTATCTTTAGTCTTATCTTTGTCTTCTTTGTATATTTTTTTCTCTTTCCCAGCAGGCTGTGCCCCCGTCGAACTACGACATGCCGGTGTCTATCCCCACAAGCAACCAGAACAATTTAATCTACAGCCATCCCGGCGGGTCCCTAGGCAACCACAATCTGTTGCCACTAGCGCACCATGGTCTACAGAGAAATAGCATGTCTCCAGGCGTGACACATAGACCCCCCAGTGCAGGTAACGCAGGTAGTGCCCCCACGTTCACTCATGTAGCCCCCCAAACCCCAAGCATGCGGTTATCCCATCTGTCTGTCTATCCGAGTACTCGTGTGAACCTGTCTGTCATGCTAATAGACCCAGACACATCAAAACGTGTAATTTAATTCATGACAGCAACCCACAATGTTCCACCTAAAGGCGGTGAATGAAGTTGGAGTTTTTTTTCCTCCCACATATAATCACATATTCCCTGCTTCACTGTTTTGTCAAAGGTAACAGCAAAATGATGTAAAACAATATTAAATCCACGCCCACTGCTATTTATTGTGAGACTGGAGCTACTTATAAGCAGTTGAGCCTGTTGGTTTATTATTGTTGTCCAAAGTCCTTTTTCTGTCCCTCTGGTCCAAAAGGCTGTTGCCCACACCCTCAACCCTGTCATTACGACTGGATGCCTGAAACGCAGAGCACAAACTAAATATGAGCTTTGGCGCTCGCCGCATCCAGAGCAAAAAACATTCTCAACCCTCCCACTCTTCCACCTCGCATGTTTTTAAAATAATAATGTGTCATTTTTCTTGGACAGCACCTTCGTGCATCCACTCGATCGTCCAGTTGCTCGGTGTGCTAAGGGTTTAAGTGGGAGGAAGCCTACCTTCTCGCGTCGCACAGACACACGTTGTGATTAAAGTGGGAGAGACAGGGAGGGGGAATGGATGCTGTGTGGGTGTCCATCCTCTAATGGTTTTCTCTCCTCTGCTTTGCTCGTTATTTCATCTTACAGGTGGCCTCATGGGTGCTGACCTCACCACTGGCGCAGGCACCAGTGCTGGTAAGAATGGCCTCCTCTTCTCACACATGTCTGCTTGCAGACACACAAACACGCATCTATGTCACCCACTCACCCACTTGGGGCCATAAAATGCATGACTAACACTAACCCAAACCCAAGTGGAGATTTGGTCCATGATGTGTTGAAGTTAGTGGTCGTGGAGTTCATATGGGAATGTTTGCTCAGTGCCTCGGCTGTGACACATCCTGCCCGCTTTCTGCTATAAAATGGTAGAACAAGTGGGGGGGAAAACAGAAGCTAAAAAATTGCTTCGTTTGCAGAAGCTTGGGTCTGACTTTCTGGTTACATTTTTACATGTTCATAAGAGGCTAGTTCATTATTTCTGTAAAAACAAATGTAGCATTAGCAGGCCAGTGGAGAAGCAAGTTGATGAACTTCGATGATTTAGCTTTCGTTTGTTCACCAGTGTTCCCCCAAGGAGATGTTCAGCTCAAGTTTATAGCAAAGGGACTCCCATTTTAATGGTTAAATTTTATGGCATACAGTGCAGAGTGTAAAAATGGGGAATTGGGGGCGTTGGTCGGGCACAGCTGGGGAGTCTCATCTAGCAAACACACCCTCCCCCTGACACGAGGGGTTAGCGCCTGGTTTCTCTGTCTGGTCACTTGTTGCACACAACAAACACGAGTGCGCACAACAACAGGGCCGTTTGTTGCGGCGTGTGTTCCATTGACGGCATTCCACAGTGCGTGCCTCAAACGCAGCCTTTGTGTCGCCTTCACTGGGGGGAAACAGAGGCACTCTGTGAAGGACTCTGCGTCGCTCAGCAGCCGTGAAAAACATAACTTAGAGAGAGAGGGTCATGTGGAAGCTGAAAGATTCCATTCACTACTCTCTTAAATCTCATTTGAGTGGGGGTGATGGGGGTAGAAAGAGTGTCTTGGTGGGGTTGGAGGGGGGAGACCCCAGTGATAAATATCCACTGATGGTGGAAGCATGTGTGCAAATGTAAAACAGTAGGGGAACACAGATGGAAGTGTTCTACTAACTTGGTCAGCCATTTTAATGATGCTCCTCCAAACTTCATCAGAGTTACAGTCCCTTGCCAAAGTAAGCATGTCGCTTAAACTTTGTCTCATTTAGTCATTTTACAACTGAAAGCTTAATGTATTTTATTGGGATGTTATCCGATAGACAAACACAAAATAGTGCATAGTTGTGAAGTGGAAGGAAAAATCATACATTTTATTGTTTCTAAATAAAATCAAGCATGCTTTAATATTCAGTCTTCTTTACTTGGATACCTCTAAAGAAAACTGTACTAGCAGATGCCCTTAGAAGTCACTTGCTGTGTAATTTAATCTCAGCAAAAATACAACTTAAAAAAAAAAATAATTAGTTGACAGCTTCATGGGACACCGCAGAAGGGTCAGGAATACAATTGTGTAAATTTTTAAAACTTCTGTTAGGTTCTGTTAGGTTATAAAACTAAATCGCAAGCACTAAACATCTCACAGAACACTGTTCAGGCAACTATTCGAAAGTGGAAAGATTATGGCTCAGCTGCAAAATTACTAGAATGTGACTTTCCACCAAAACTGACATTTTGCAAGGAGAATATTATTTAGAGAAGCATTCAAGAGGCCCATGGTAACTCTGGAGGAGCTACAGAGATCCACAGCTCAGGTGGCCTAAATGAAAGCATGTGTTAGAATGGCCCAGTTACAGTTCAGACCTAAATCCAATTGAGAATCTGCTATAAAAATGTATAATCACATATGCTTGCTATCCAGTCTGAGTGAGTTTGAGGTATTTTACCAAGAAAAAGGGACATCTTTACTATCTAGCTCTGCAATCCTGACAGAGACGTACCCCAAAAGACTTGTAGCTGCGTTGGTCTATCCCATAAAATCCTAATAAAATACACTGAAGTGTGTGGTTGAAAAATGTGAACACTCTTAAGGGGGTATAAATACTTTTACCGAGCAGTCAAGGTTTTTCAAGCGCTGTTGCGCCACAAAAAGTCTTTTGATGCCCCTAATCTTTTCACTTTGTTTTAGAAAGCAACATGCACAGTTAGCTGTCTCCCCTGTATGTGCATCTTTATTGCAGCAACATATCTAAGAAATGGAGCTCATCTGGATGCTTGTCATTCAGATATGCACGTAGACACCCCTATTTGTGCCACTTTCTGCAAGGGTTCGGTTTCTCTGCAAGACTAGCTGTAAAACACTGTATGTTTCAATCATATCAGGGGACAATTCTTTGGAGAATTGACTTACAATGTTAACCAAAACACCCTTTTTTCTCATCTTGTGCAAATATGGTACATGAAACCCAGATGTGGGGGTGTATTCAAAATCACTAAAGGTCCCCAGGTAATTCTAGTCTAGTGTAAATGGGGCATGTCATTGAAAAGCTTAGTCATCATGCCTTTTCTATGGAAATATTCACAGGCAGTGTGTGTGCACATGTGCATGTTTGCTTATTTATGCAGTATATCTTCAATCTGTGATTCCCTTAGCCAGCAGGGAAAGAGTAAGAGGTGGTGAAAGAGACAGAACAGGAGAGTAAGAGACCCGGTGAGCAGAACTAAGGCCCCAGCTTGTGAGATCCTTTTCTCTGCCATTAGTAGAGCTAATTACCCATCATCCAAGTTCTGATCAGCACCCTCCTCACCAACGTTTTGCAAAGAGCTTAACAAGAATCTATTTTTCTACCTCTCTAGTTTATCATAAACCAATCACTCTCTTCAATCAGTTACATGTGGAGTAGATTGGTCAGGTATTGCTGGACGAATAGTAGACAGCGTATGGTAACTGGCAAAAAGTGGCCTTCAACCGCTGAAACGATCCCTGCCTCGGTCTGAGCAACACCTTGCACCAACTGTGCAAATAGCAAGCTTGAATGTGACACTTTGGTTCAGTTGGAGAATTCGGGGTTGAATGCACATTTGGCCAAACCGCAACGGAAGAGTGTGTGAGCATGGGGAATAGAATGGAGCGTGCCTGTTAGACCACAACAGGACATCAGAAATTTGTTCAGTAACAGTTAAATGTACACGAGTTTAACCACACCTCTCTTTTTGTGTGTGTGTGAGTGTGAGCGACGTGTGTAAGAGGGAAAGAAAAGGGTGAATGAAGACACTAGAGGGGCCTTTTCAAACACATCCCCTATCTAACCGTGGAGCTAAATTAACGTTGTTGACCCCCACACATGCACACTTATAAATAGCAGAAATAGCATGAACCTGTTTATCTGAATCTCAGATCAGATGTTGTCCTCAGTCCGAGTGTCTAACATAGCAACGGAAAGCAGCGGCTACTCGATAAGCTGTATTGAATTTTGGTACTTCCTCTAAATAGGTGACGCCAGCTTGTGTCGCAGCTCCGTTTTGCAAAGTAGCGCAAAAGGAGGAGGAGGATAGAAATGAACTCTGGGTATCATGTCTTCAGCTGACGCAGGGAATTAATCTCTGTTGAATGCTGCCACCCTCAAATCAGCTGCAGAATAGAGAGATTTGAGTCACAGTTCTCGCTTCATTAGTGTAATTGGTCGGTGATTTTACTTTTGAAGTGCTTAAGGACTGGCCTCTGCCACTCATGATTACAGTCACCCAGCGTATAATTGACTGGACTGCAGCCATCTCTACAGGGCGGGTACACACAGATGTCTGATTAACCGCCACCGTGATGAAATCCGTGTCTTCTTGACCAAAGTGTGTATTAACGTCTCTCTATGGTCTGGTGTCTATTTTACTCATCTGTAGAGAAACACTGATGTACTTCCTGCTGGGTTATTTACCAAAGTATGTGTATGTGTTGTGTTGTGTGTTTCGTGTGTGAGTGAGGTCTCATTCATCCATCTCCACATGCACCCACTCAGTCTCATAAAGAGCCCGCCATGAGAATGAGAAAGCGGCAGTGCTTAAGAGGCAGCTGCCTCTTAACAAGTGTGAGAAAGACACTGAAACTAAGAGGGGTCCGACACAAAAACACATGTGCAATCATATGCAAGGCTTGGAAGCACCCATATGCCATGCTCGGCGATGCTGGTCTTATAGTGCTTTACAAAACAAAAATATCCATTCCTGCATAAACTTTTTCAAATTTTATCACGTTCCAACCTCAAATTTCAATGTATTTTATCATTTGACCTGTGTGACATACATTTGTATTGAGGCCCTTTACACTGAATGGCCAAAATAACATATAATTTTAACCAAATGCCTTTAGAAGTCATCTAATTAGTATATAGAGTCTACCTGTGTGTGATTTAATCTCAGTATGAATCCATCTGTTCTGTGAACAAACAACATCACAAAGACCAAGGGACACAGCAGACAAGTCAGAGATTACCTTGTGTATTGGTTTATAGCAGGTTTAGATTATACAACAACATCCCAACCTTTGAACATCTCACAGAGCACTGTGCATTCCATCATCTGAAAACTGAAAGATTATGGCACAACAAGAAACCTACTAAGACATGGGTGTCCACCTCAACTGACAGGCCAGATGAGAAACGCATTATTCAGAGAAGGAGCCAAGAGACCCCTGGTAATTATCGAGGAGCTGCCGAGATCCACACCTCAGGTTGGGGAATCTGTCAGCAGGGCAGCTATTTGTCATGCAATCCACAAATCTGGCCTTTTTGGAAGAGTGGAAAAAAGAAAGGTATAAGAGGTCTTGTTTGTAGTTTTCCATGGATCATGTGAGAATTGCAGCTAACGTGTAAAAGAAGGTGCTCTCTTCCAATAAGACCATAAAAGTACTTTTGTGCCCTTCATGCCCAAAACACTGTAGTTTGGAAAACTATCATTATACATACGTCTGAGTACACCATTCCTTCTGAGAAAAATGATGGTGACAGCATCATGTTGTAGGAATTATTTTATTCAGTAGGAACATAAGAGCTAGTAAAAGTTATTAGAAGGTGGATGGAGCTAAATACAGGGCAATCCTAGAAGAAAACCTGAGGTTGGTGCAGAGGTTCACTTTCCAGCAAGACAACAACGCTGAACATTTAGGCAGGTGTTGCAAGGGAATACTTTCATGTGTTTGCTCATACAAAGTACAGAGCTAAATCTAATTAAAAATATGTGGCAAGACTCAAGATGCTCACAGATGCTCTCTATCCAATGTGACTAAGCTTGAGATATTCTGCTAAGAATGGGCAAAGATGTACGACTCTGCAAAGCTGGTGGAGAAATACCCCCCAAAAAACCTGGTGGTTCTACAAAGTATTGACTCATTAGAGCTTAATACAAATGTATGCCATACCTTCTGGACTTAAAAAAAAAACATTTTCAAAAAATCATGTATCCTTTTTTGCACCACTTTGTGTTGTTCTAGGACTCTAAATCACCAGAAAATAAATTTAAACTTGAAGTGTAACATGACAAAATGTAGAGAGGTTCAAAGGGTGTGAATGTTTTTGCAATATACTCCATGTGTTGTTCATGAGATGGAAAGAAAACTGTGCTTATGTGGATTCATAGTCAAGCTGAACTGCCTACACAACATTATTATAAAATATATGCAAAATGACACACAAACTCTATGTTAACAATAGCTTAAACATGCTTATAAATTGCAATAATCAGCAATGACACTTGCAGCAAGAGCGACATGCTGTTTTTCTCATTTTCTTGCCGGCCTCATTTTCTCTCACTGCCAGCGGTCGTTTACTCTTCAAATTGTTCAAATTGAGCTTTTGAGACTTTTCATTTCCAAACAACAACAACAAAAAACAAAAAAAAACTTGCTCTCAAATTAAACAAAGATCGGTGAGGGAAATTGCCCAGGAAGACATCTGTGACTCATTTTTTCTCCGCAGTATATGATTAGGAAATTCATTTATGTCTAACGTATAATTCCTGCCCGTCTTTCAAGTGGGAACGTCCACACGGCACCCTGTGTTCTACCCCTTCGGAAGATTGATTGGGGAAGTAAGCGGAAAAACAGCCCACAGAACGGAGTTAGAAACAAAGACTTTTTTGCCTGGCAGTGTTCTCCACTCAGATTTTTTAATGATGTTGGTAGGATTTCACCCCACCATTTATTCTTGTGTAGGAGAAAGTGGATCTTAATCAGCATCAGAGTAGGTTTTTTGCTAGGAACAGTGTCTTAGTTCTGCTTTATTCTGATTTATTTATTGACCTCATTCTTATGTGGTCCTGTGACCCATAATTAGATGTTTTTACAAGGTTAATTCCCTGTGGCAGAGACATAAAACCTTTGTTGACTGTGACTGAGGTAAAGGGTGTGTTCATCTTATGTCTTCCTAACAAATGACTGTTACTGTTGTGATAATCTGTTTGTATATATGCTCTGTAAGTGCGCTCTGCTGAGAGTCCCCATTTACTGTAAGTGTCCCAATAAAATTTCTACCACAGGAAAGTGGAAATAAGACAGAAACACTGAAAAGGGACCAAAGAAAGAAAATGAATTCCTGTATTCCCTAATTTAGGCACCATCATAAACAGCCGAAGATAGGGTTTTGATAAAATTTTCAAACCGGTTTACAAAACACATCAGCTTAATCTTTTTGGTTGAAATATGAGCTCAGAAAAGGAGCATCTCTAATGTTTTTTTCCACGTGTGTTTGTGTTCTGTCAGGAAATGGCTACGGGAACCACCGCAACTCTCCAGGTCTTCTAATTTCCTCAGGTGGAATGAACAAGAACATGCAGGCAAAGTCCCCCCCACCCATGAACTTGGGCATGAACAACCGCAAACCTGACCTACGTGTCCTCATCCCCCCCGGGGCCAAGAACAACATGCCCTCCATTGTGAGTAATCTCTGCAACCTTCTTTTGACATCCATTTTTTTTCTCATCTGCTTTCCCCATTGTATGTGATAGGACCTGCATCTGGGTCTGTTATTGTTTACTTTCGTTTTCTTTCTCTCAACGCTGCTTTTTTCTCTTTGTATCAGACTTGGGTTGATTGATGTATGGTTATGGAAACAGGGTTTCTGCAGAACTCTAAGAAGTCCTAAACAAGTCTTAACGTGGTGTTCTTTGGCCATCTCAACGAACTGTTTTATGCCATACTGTGCGAGCTCCACTGAGCTCTAGAGGTGTGTCACACTGAATGGCAAAAGATTTCAGTGGGTCAAACTGCACGACGTCTCTCTCTGTCTCCCAGGGTGCATTTCTCATTGGTCAATGGCAGACCAGAGTCGTAAAATTTCAAACTCGGAAGACTGCCGGGGGCTGGTTTTGGTCGCACCACCACTTATTAATGGGCTGATGGGGAACACATCACACTCTACACCCACAGAGCTGCGAATCACGTGCAGCGTTTTTCATCGCGATTCTTTTCACAATAAAAGAAAAGATCTAGGACAGATGAAATTGCATAGTGTGATCCCAGCTTTAAGCCACTTTAAGCCTTAAACTATCTTAAATACATCCAGATTTTTCAAACTAGATCTTAAATTACCTTTAGAAATGTCTAACATTTCTATGTATGTCAGTTTATTTATTTCATCCTCCATTGTTTTTTGCATTTTTCTTTTTAATTTTGTTTTGTTACATTTATTTTTAACTTCAGTTCTTTAACTTGCTAAAATAATTTAGAGAGCAAATAATTATTTGAACTTTATTTAATGTGATTTTTGTAGGTTTTAAATTTAAAATCTTCTTTAAAAATATCTTTAAAATGTCTCAAAAGAACTTTACCTCCTACAATTTGCAGAAATCCTGCTCATCCTTTTCAAACTCTTTTCAAAACAAATTTCTTGACCCAAGGCTGATATTTTGTTCAACATCCGCTATAGATTCTGCTATGTGTCTCTGCACTGGCACTTCTACTGTACTATTTGGCATTTTTGCCTCATTTCTGTACAATCTCTTTTTAGTTTTAGTTAGTACAGTTTCACTAGGTTTTAGATTTTTTTCTAATTAGTTTTGTTGTCATTGTTGCAGTTCTCAATTATAGTAGTTACATCCCTAAGACCTCCCTTAATGTGCTCAAGAATGTGCACTAATTTGAATGTATCACCCTCCCCTTTCAATGCCGTCAGTCTGAGGATGTTGACCTGCTGTTGGTAAGTCAGACTGCCACTCAAATTTAGAGAACAAGACAACCTCAAAGTAGTCAGAACCTTTTTATATTCATAAACCACCTCTGTAGTTCTAGTAAGTACATTGCCCCTTAGATAAGTTAAACTCGACAGCTGTACTTTTTATTTTGTGGGATATATTGTTTTGTGTTTTTTTTCTTCCTTTTTTTGTGTTTGTTTGATTTAGAAGAGCAACTTCTAACTGGTATAATTTTTTTTTTCCCCGACTCTGCTGATTCAATTCTTGGAGGGTGCACAGTGCCATCAAGTGGCGAGTCTGAATAACAGCAAGCCAGCCTTTTTTCTTCCACAAGCCTATCTGTCTCCTCTTTTCTTTCTTCTTCATGTGTTTGTTTTACTAGCATTCAGATGGTTAAAAACAACCTCCATGCAGATTTTAGTCCTCTAAATGTCCATACAAAGAGGGGCGAGAACACAGTACACTTTCTTTTTTCATCAAACCTCCATTGTTTTCTCCTTCTTCCTCCATAAAAGGCTTTCCTTTGCTTTTGGTACCATGGGTTGCTATGGAAACCTATGTTGTTACTATAGCGACAGCAGGCCCTTGTAAAATAAAAAAAGGGTAGTAAATGATGGGGTTGGCAGAGTTCAACCGAGCCTCTTGTCAAGTGATTAATTTTCCCTGAAGTTGGCACTACATCTGATCTCTCAGCATCTGCTGGCATAAAGAAAGAAATGACACATGATAAAATGTACTTTTTCAACTGTGTTTCGCAGAGTGGTTGAGTTCATGTTCTCAAGCTTCTCTTGTGTCTTGGTTATTTTTTCCTTCCTGTCACAGAACCAGAGAATAAACAACTCCCAGTCTGCTCAGTCGCTGGCCACTCCTGTGGTTTCAGTAGCAACTCCCACTCTACCAGGACAAGGCATGGGCGGCTACCCATCTGCCATCTCTACCTCTTATGGTACCGGTATGTACCACAGAGTGTTCTGTCTCCTCTCTGTTTTTGTTTTTTTTGTTTAGTTTTTTTTTTTTTTTCATTTATAATATTTAATTGTTTTTATTTTTTATTATGTCATATGACTAAAGTTACTTTACATTGTGATCAAATGCCTCAAATTTAATCTCTCAGATATTGTCATGTATATATACTACTGAGGTATCGTTTCTCTATAGGGTTTATGTCAGGCGAGTTTGCTGCCCAATCAGGTACAGCCATACCATGGTCATTAAAGCAGGCACTGGTACTTTTGGCAGTGTGGCAGGTGCCAACTTCTGCTGTGAAGTCAAATCAGCATCTCCACAAAGGTTCTCAGCAAATTAAAACATGAAGGGGTCTTTAACTTACTGGTAGATAGCTGCATTGAGTTTGGATTTGATAAAACGCACTGGACCAACACCAATTGATGACATGTCTCCTCCAATCTTTATTAATTGTGGAAGCTTCACCATTGACCTCAAACATGCAGGTATCTGTGACCTTACCCTTCACACTGTGTTGCTGTGATATTTCCAAACAAAATGAAAAAAATCCCTTTAATCTGAAAAGAGTACTTTGAACCACTGAGCAACAGTCCAGTCTCAGTAAAATCTTTCTAACATCTTTGCTAAAGAGTGTTGTAGCCCATGTCATATAGCCTACATTTGCGTCCACACCTTAAGGATCTCCCCATAATTTGACTGGACTTTGCTTCACAAAAATCCTCAAGCCTGGATTATCCCTGTTGCTTGAGAACCTTTTTCTGACATTTTTTCCTTCCATTCTACTTTCTCTTTATATGATTGGAAACAGCACTATTTGAACAGCTAGCTTCATTAGCAGTGACTGTTTATATTTTACCTTCTATGTGGAGGGTGTCAATTAAAGTCTGATGAACAACTGTAAATCAGCAGTCTTGCCCAGGGTTGTGTAGACATAAAACTTAAGCATAAAAAAAGATCTTTTTGAAGTTGCACCTACATTTTCAATTTTCAGTTGTTTATACAACCCTCTAACAGCAGAGGGTGCTACAGCACTACTAACCGTCGGGGAGTAGAATTCACACAGTTTACCAGAGCTGCTCACTCTTTGGAACTTTAAGCTTCTATGGTCTTCATCCTACTCTTTCCTTTCTTCCTCATATGTTTGTGTGCAGAGTATTCCCTGAACAGTGCAGACCTGTCCTCGTTGTCTGGCTTCAACAGCGGCAGCTCCTTGCACCTCGGCTCCATGAGTGGCTGGCAACAGCAACATCTTCAGAACATGCAGCATTCAGCGCTCAGCCAGCTTGGGTAAGTCTAGAAAACTCACTTTGAGGTGTTTGTTGTTCAGGAAATGCATGATAACACATAGATAATTAACAGAGATTTTTTGTTTGAGATGCCACTCTGAGTGTAGGTGTGCCTGCCTGCATGCATGTGTGGATGGACTTGACTTTACGATCACCTTGTCTCTTGCTCTGTAACTCTATAACCCCTTTGCCTTCCCTTTTTCCTTCCAACAGAAATTGCTCTAGCTCTCACTTATGTCAGGGTTCAAATCTGTCCCTGCCCTCTGCTCAAAGCCTGCACATCAAGTCCGAACCTGTTTCTCCTCCTAGAGATCGCACCAGTAGCACACCAGGGGGCTACGGCGGCGGGGTGCCACCCAGTCAGAACCCCCCGTCCCGCCAGGACTCGGGACGGTCCCCCGTCGATAGCCTGAGCAGTTGTAGCAGCTCCCATGAGGGCAGTGACCGCGACGAGCACAGGAACGAGTTCCACTCGCCCCTAGGACTGGCCCGGCCTGCCCTGGATGAGCGAGAAAGCCCCTCCATCAAACGGGTGCGCCTGTCAGAGGGGTGGGCGACATGATAGCTCTGTAGAAACCCCTAGCTGTACCCCAAGTTGCTCGGAGCCCCTGACAATGCAGCATTTCGATGCCCCCAAAGTCAGCTCCCATCTCCTTGTAACGCGCCACCCAACACCACAGCCTCTCTCCTTGTATCTCTTTAATGATGAAGGATGAAAAAGGGACAACCCTTTCAAAAAAAAATTTGTAATTTGTTTTTCTTTTTAATTATTATTTTCATCTTTTGTTAAGTGTGTGTGTGTGCTTTACATATTGACATTAAATAAACCAGTGGGTGTTGTAATGGGCTTTTGGAGGGGTGGTGTTGGTCTGGATGGGGGATTTTTGCTGGGGAACTATGCATAAATTGTATTGTGTGTGGATAAAAGAATCACATGCATATATCTCTACACGTATTTATGTGTACATATATGCATATCAGCAAATAAAAAGAAGTAGTCAGGTACTCCGTCTCATAAAAATGTACTTACAATTTGCATCAGTGATGTATCATTAGCTAGAAACAAAAAATGAATTGAAAATAAATATTAACATGAGGGTGAGTGTGTCCAGAGGGAAAAAACACCTTGCATTTTAGTTGGACTTAAAGTACGTATGTACAGTATCAGTTTCATTGCTTATATACCAGTCCTCCCTTGCAAAAACGTGTTAACATTAGATGATGTCATGTTGCAGGTTCAACGTATTTATGTAAATAGTGGGTTAACAGGTGGGGGGAGGGGGGAGGAGTGTTGCAGGCAGGGGTTAGAAAGTTGCCAGATATTTCAATAATTATGAACTCAATAAATGAAAACGCTATTATGCAACATTTGAAGGATTGTACAGGTAAACATGCAGGAACCCAATGCTAGGTGTTGATTTTTTTGCACTCCGGTTGGAGGACGGAGCGAGGGCCACCCTTTGATCTAAAAGCTGCATTGGTGTAATTAAGAAAACTCGGGTTCTAGTATTAACTACTCAGTATTGTTGAACAAAAAAATGACAGAAAATGACAAAAAACAACAATTGTACGATACACTTGCTTATATTTTCATATGAAAGGAATACAATGCAAAGCATTTTGTGGCTTTTTGTAGTTTCTATAAGCCAGAATGTGTTTTTGATAGCTTTGCTAATGAAAGTGGATAGTTCACCCAGAGAAAGAGAGAGGGTTGGGGGGGATGATTAGGCTTTAATGCCCTAAGCCATGAAAAACAGATTGAGATTCAATGCTTTGCTGAACTGTTTTATCTTTGTAGAGGTTTGTTTTTAAATGTGTATTTCTAATTATTATATATAATATTGGTAATATTAAGAATCTTTAAAAATCTGTGAAATTAACATGCTTGTGTATAGCTTTCTAATATATGAATATATATAATAATGATTTTTTTTTTTTGTTTCTTAGTGGAGTTTCTATGTGCAGTTGCACATGTCTGGTTTTTGTTTCATTTGAACTCTGAACAGTGCTGTTTGAGGAGGTTGTATTTAGACTAACTAAAAACCAGCTGGATTTGTGCAACACAGAGGAAATGGGGCCTGAATGCTAAAAAAAAATCAGCACAAAAAACAGGGTGCTTGTGGAAAATGTCAGAAGACTGATACTGGAGATGGCATAGGGGGAAAAAACCTGCTTGATGTATTTTGCTTATCTCACTCATTAAGAAATATGGGATAAAAATTTGGATTCATTTGTATAAATTAGATGAATGATTGTGATTTAAAGATGATAAATTTAACCCAGTTAATCTCATAAAGCAGTTTTATTGACATATTAAAATCTCAGGTATTCTCCAATCTTATAAGTATGTGTTCTAGGTGTTTGATAAGCTCACCCGAACTGTACAGTTTTCTTTCAAATTATATTTAACTAATGCAATTTTGCAAATGCATCATGATGAATTCCTCTTCGTCATCATTATTTGCCGACCTAATTTGATTCTGCATCATGCGGTCTCTCCTCATGCCCCAGTCTTTGAAACAAATTTCCACATGAGGTCACTGACATTTCAGCTTTAGATCCAAAAAGGAAGAAACTGATCATGCTGGTATGGGAGAAGCACAATTTGTCAATTTTTGATAAATAGTTGTTTTGGATTTATTTTTTTCTTCTTTTTTTAAACAATGAAACTAGCGACATATCTCTCTCTGACTCCCACTCCCGTATCTGCTGTCACATAAGTGTTATACTATTTCTGTGTGCATATTTCATGCAGGTTCACAATGTTGTTACTGTATACAGTCTGTGTAGTCAAATGGGGCAGAGCCTCTGTAATGGTGTTCTTTCTTTTATTTTTTAAACTTCAAAACAAAAAATCAAACAAAAATATACAGTTGAGAAAATAAAGAAATATGATGTTTCAGGCAGCATAAAGTGTGGAGAAACCAAAGCCAGTGGCATTTTTGTGTTGTAAAATCGACTTTTATTTTCACATCCATTTATGGGTTTCTTTGGCAAGCATTGAAACAAAATAATAAAAGAATTTGCTCAAATGTACAATTGTTTTTTACACATTTCAATCACAATTAGTTAGGTGTAGCTTCAGTTTTTCAATCTGCATTAACAGTTTATCCGTTTGGTCGCTCTTTTTTCTCCCTGTGCAATGCGTTGCAAAAAGTTCATATTAGCAAAAGAAATGGGTTTTTGCTCTGAATCAAGAAATTCATCTCGGTCTGTCACTACTTCCTCAATATTTTTAACCAAAGACACAGTAAAAATTGTAGTGTTGCGTTTTTATTTTAACACGTCTGGTGTAAATATTGGTACCTCAAAATTGACCCAAGCAGTACCTCAGCCAATTTTTGATAAAATAACATGCAGTGCAAAAGGGGAGACCATACACCTGTACAGCCATGTGTAATAACATACAATTGCTAAATGTCTTGGCATTTATGCTGGACTCTTTGTTGCTCCACTGTGTTTGTGGTTTATTTAAGTTGTGCTCAAAAATAAAATTAAAAAAAGATTTTTTTTTAAGGTGTAATATGGTAAAAAAAAAAATAATAAAAAAATACTTCAAAGTCAGTCTTTAGTATCAATGTAGCTTGTATAAACCTGAAAAAAATGGGGAGAAAGTTTGGAAGTAATGTTTGTTTTTTGTTTTTTTCCTGGAACGCAAGAGAGCGGCTTTCAGCGGCATAAGCTGGCCTTTGTCGCCACTTGAGACTAAGATGGTTTTAAATTAAATCACATCTCTGTAACTCAAGGGACTTGTTTCAGCTGTATGTAGTAAAAAACATGTGTGGGATGGAGTCCAAGTCTCCTCTGCTGGAGGGAAAGGATATTTGTATTTTGCAGAGATTTCAGTAAAGTTACTGGCTTTCTTAGTTATCCTGAAGTGACTCCGTGTGATTTTATTGTGTTGGACTTGTTTTTATTTATGATTCTCTAAACAGTGATCCTTTAAAAAAAAAAAAGCACATCAACATGGCAGCATTTATAGGGGTTTCTGCTTAAAAATGTCAACTGCTTAACACGCAACTGAAACAGAGACAGCATATTTCATTTAAACTTACATTAAACAATTTAATGAAAATCTTACATTTGAATCCACCAAACTTTTTTCCCCCTCGTAATCACAGTGGTGATATATTTTATCGCTGATGTAAAATTTACACTCAAAATGTTTATTGGAAAACAAAGAAAATACATGTGTTCTCAAAAAGGCATAAGAAACAGTACATTGAGAAACATGAACAGACAGTGTAGGCCTGCTCAAAGAATGATTGGTTCATTGGATCCTCAATGAAAATAGTTTTTTTTTAAACATTTGAAAAAACGTCAATTATACAAGGAAAATGCATATCATTTCAACATTCATCCCCGTTTTCTTTCCTCATGTTAATCATTAGTACATAAATAAAAATAAAGCAAACAATGAGACCAGCTAACTTGGGTTCTTATTATGAAAGCCTGCAATTTTTACTTTGCTGTATGGTGCATTTGTAAGCTTAAAATACAATAGGCCTAATCTGGAGAACTGTTTTAACATTAATGGTATGACGTTACAAAGACGCCCTTTAAGAAAAAACGTAAACAAGAAGGAAGCAAAATGAAAAAAAATGTGTTTGAGCCTACAGTTTCTCTTTTGTCTTAATTCACTTAAGGCTGGAATATGACATCTTCTATGTAAATTTTCGTATATAAAGGTAAAACGCAAAGTACAAAAAATTATAGTTTCTATAAAACTTTGTATATCTATCTTCATATTTAGTTTTACCACCACATGGTAATTCAGAGCATACTTCTGTAGCCCATTTGATCCTCAATATAGTCAGAAAAAAGAAAAGAGAAAGCCAACGTTCATTTGAACGTTTATTCTATTTTTTGTCTTGTGCAAATTAAATAAACACAAAAGTCTAGCTGAGCAGTATCTTTATTATGAAAAAAATGACATTTAGACGCCATTGAATGGCGCATTCGTGAGTTTACAGGATAGGTCTAATTCGACGAATTGTTCAACATTGCTGTAATGACGTTGAAAGATGAAAACTAAAAAAAATTAAACATGAAAGAGAAAAAAGAAAAGATCTCAGAAGAAATAAAGTTAATTCGATGGTCGTCTTTTTAAATTGGTAAACAAACAAATGAATGAATGAATGAAAAAATAAATAAATAAATAAATAAATAAATAAATAAATAAATAAATAAATAAATAAATAAATAAATAGCAGCAGCTTCATAATGAAAAACCTGCAATGTTGACGTCACTGGATGGCGCATTTGTGATCGTACAATACAATGGGCCTAATCAGGACAATTGCTTAACATTAATGCGATGACGTTGCACATCCGTCTATGACCAAAAAAGAGGAGACAATATAAATAAAGACAAAAACAGAAAAAAAAACAGATCCGTTAGATCCTGTCTCAGATCAATTGCTCCTTTGCTCTAAATTTCGTCGATGCTACAAGGAAATATGACACATTGAACATTGAAATCTTTCGTCATTTATTGTAAATAAAGGTAAAACGCAAAGTAAAAAACATGTCCATTTCTGTTCTTTTTATTTCATGTCATCCCAGGCATTTCCAATCAAATAGAAACCTATAAATTGCAGTTTATTGGACTCCAGTCGGTTTTCGAAATAGGTATGTTATTCAGTGCTCAATAACTCGCATCAACTCACCTTCTTTTATAATTGTAAGATAAGAAAGAAAAGATAATACTACAAAACAAAATATATTGAATTCATCTACTGATCGCTTGTGAATAATTTTCGGTTTCAGTTAGGTAGGCTACATTATTGCAACGGAATTATTTCAAAGCAGCAATTTGAGTCGCATGTTTTGTTTAATCTTTACGCGTCTTTCATATTAGTTTGAATTAAGATATATAATTTATGTGGTCCTGCAAAGAACAAGATTTGCCAGGTAGCCTTTATGAGTTAACAACATAAACACGCCGTTCCTTCTCTCTCTGTCAATGATTTAAACACTAACAAAAATTTTGATTGTTAAAAATCCAACGTTTTTTAATTGGATTACTGAACTTCAGAGAAATAACAATAAAATACAACGCAACGTCTCTCAAATGTTATAACAATATTAATGCATTGAACGGAAAAACAGTGTAAACGGAAAATGTATTGCTCTTTGAGCAATGAATGTTTCCTTTTCGAAGAGTGCAACCCCACATGACTATATATATATATATATATATATATATATATATATATATATATATATATATACTGCTGTAACTTCTACAATGTAACTTCTACAATGAATAACACAGTCGTGTCATTCATACAGTATAGGCTAGATGGAAACAAACACTGATGCTAAAAATTATAGGTACAATTGGCAGACTACAAAAAATAATGGTTAAATACAGCAAATTGCGCAAAGCCCTCCTCGATCAGATCATCACATGATTAATTTGCTCAGCTTCCCAGCTATTTTCTGCTTTTGTAGAGCGGAGGTCGAACTTTTTAGAACTAAAAACCTTTAACTAATTTGAACTAAGACGACACATGCATGAATGGATGAAATATGTCTTCTTCTATCAACAAACAGGATTATTCAAGCTGCAAGTGTCGAGGAAGCTGGTGACCACTATTTTTACCCCACTGCGTGCATTCTCCAGGTTTACCACTAGATGTCACCATTTAGTCATTTTGTCAACACCCATCCTACTTTTCGTCACGGTCGTCGTCTTCGTCCTCCAGAGACGCTACGTGTTCACAAGAACTTGAAAAATAATCTGGTGGAGCTTCATATGGTAGGCGTTAAAGCAAGACATGCTTTTCAGAGAAGGTCAGAGCAAAATAGGAGCAAGATTTCCACAAAATCTGAAGGAAAATTTAAAGCCTATTCCCCACTCTACTGTTAATAATAATAATAATAATAATAATAATAATAATAATAATAATAATAATAATAATAATAATAATAATAATAATAATAATAATAATAATAATAATAATCAAGGTGTGTGTGGTTGTGTGGTGGGGATAGGGGGTGAAGGTTATTTATGTACAATTGCCCTGCAAGTTCAGCCATTCATCTAAGATATTACGTGGTTGACTAACTTACACTGTTTGCTTCGATAATTTAATGAAAAACAACATTTTGAGCCACACACTCTCCCCAGAGTTACATATCCGAAGGCTGCTGTACTGTCTAAAACAAAAACAAAACAGTTAGTAAATGTTAAATACGCGCACGATTATTTTTATTTTATTTTAAAATGGTCCTTGGAATAGATAGAGGTCAAAATTTCACATATCTATTTTTTCCCATACTTCAAAAAGCATTTGTTGAAGCATGGCATCATATTGTTCATTTTTGTTTTTCAGCTACACCCTATCATCTTTTTAGTAGGCTATAGCCTATATTTAATTCGGTATAACAATATTTCAGATAATACCTTTGTAACCAGATCGTTTTCAATACGTAGGCTTGAATTTAGTTGCCTCTTCTTTAAAGGAAGCCAAACGAGAAGATCTTAATGTCAGCTCCTATTGCAGAGTTTTGAGGCTCACGCGTACATTTATTGTCTTTACACTTAGTGTTTAAAAACAATCAGCTGGATAATAATGACTTACTGTTGAAACGGTCATGTTTTATTACCTGCACTCATTTACAGTATCAAGCTAGTGCTAAACAATTGAATGAAATCGACATTTTTTGCTTTTTGTTCAGTTTTCTGAAATGCCTATTTACCCCCATCATAGTCTTCATAGTCTTCGACCTATTTATGCACTTCTAGGAAATTTGCAAAAAGAATACGACGCTCTGAGCCTTATTCTGAGAACGGGGTCATTTATGTTTTGAAACAGAACCCATGCTCTATTTAAACTCCCATTAAGCGACCATCGAATCACCTGCTACTACGAGGACAAGAAACAAGTCTTTTCCCCCCTTCTTGTGCAGGTGGGGTTATCGGGATTCCCGTAGCTCTGAATGTGTTTACGTGAGCCAGTGAGTCTGACCACTGAGCCTGCGAGCGGTTTAAGAACAAGGTTCAGTGACGAAGGGGAGTAGCCTATAGGGGACTGCATCTGCCTATGGCTGCATAAGAAAAAGTTTGCACTTCATCCAGCAAAAGCGGTCTATATCAAGTTGATCTATGGTGTCGCAAAAAGCAGACAAGTCAGAGCTGAAGGAGCGTCGGATTTGTGTTAACTGGAGGTAAGTTGGAGCATTTTGTAATTTTAGACAAGTCTGGAAACATGCAAAATAGGATACAATTTGGATAAGGAAAAAAAAACTAAAGACGGGAGACTAAAGATATAGAGAGAAGGAAAAACTTAATGATACTGAATTCTAAGTTCACACACAATCACTATTGTACAGCTTTTTCTCTAATATTATAGGCTACCGCGCTTGCATTTGCGCGCTCGTCCCTGGCGTCCGTGTGCGCGTGCAAGGGGCAGCGCTTTAGACAGCTCGAGCAATTGAATCGTAAATGTCAACGCTGCGTCACTGCTGTTTTTTTACAGTCTGGCCACGGGACTTTTTGTGCGTTATTAGTTTTTACACAGAGTGTGCAGTTTTTCTGCGTCTGTCTGAAAAACCCCCCAAAAAAAACAGATCTGCCTCTGCACCCCTTCCATTGTTTATCCAGCCACCGGGGAGCTCTTTGTTCATGCATGCTGCATATGCATCGCCAATTTGCACTGAGATGGGGATTTTTTTTTTTAAGATTGGGAGATCACACATCGCTACTTTTAACATCGTTTTCAAGATAAATCATGAAAGCAGGAGTAAAATAAAACTAATCGCCACCCCTCATTGTATAATATCGAATAGTCACATTCATGCAGAACAGCCCGCCATATGTATGTAATGCAAATCTAAGCACTGAATATGCATCAATATGAAAAACAATACGCACACCAGAGCCAACGAGGAATTTAGATAGAATAGTCGGCGGGAATCGTCTCATTACGAAGAGGCGTTTTTTCCACGCAGAAGCAGCAGTCTCCTGGTTCCACTTCTTCTCCTCTTCTTCATGCCTTCCTCTTTCTGTCCCGCTCGCGTTATACGGCTTCTTGTTGGAACAAAACAAATGCAGTGATGGCTCTTTCAAAACGCCAATCATTAAAAACACATACAAGCTGGTGGTGGGTGTACAAATTATCCTCCGACTGCGGCCGGGCTGCACTAGCTATGTAGTAAGGAGAGGGATTTGCATATTTCGATGGGCTAATTGCCTTGATGTATTTAAATATGGCTGCACGCAGCTGATATGCTCGTCTACGTCACCAAACGTGCCCTCACTGTTTAACTAAAACGTGAATCCGGGCGGCGGACGCTTAATGGATACGCCTGCAATTAGGCAAAAAAAGAGAGGGAGGGTGAAAAATGAGAGAATGTTTCCTCTTTGTTCTGTTTTTTTTATCATTGTTATTATTACTCACACGAATATTTCCTGGGATAAAAACGTGCAAATTAAACAAATCCTATGTTTGCATGAAAGCCCAGGAAAAGTTGTATAGAGTGCAAATAAAAAGTGAACAATATATAAAGGGTAATCTAATGTACTGACTTCATTTGAACCATTCTTGAGTGAAAAAATGTCTCTCAAAATTTCTACTCTTTCTTCATGCTGTGTGTGTGAGTGTGCTTCATATGTAGGTACACTTGCGGTAGTGTGACTTCTACTGACAAGTAAAATTGTGTCCTAAACCAAATTTTCCCTTTTTTCTACTTTCAACTTCAACTTCAAATTCCCAGACTTAGTCTTGGGAATTTGAAGTTACAAAAATGATTTCCTCACATTGTGTCTGCAAAACCCGCAGTAAATGCGTTCCGTTTGTCAAAGCGTGTTAGAGGAGCGCCCGCAGCAAATTCATTACCACCCCGACTGCGAGGCTCACTTGGCAACCTGGTCATAGGGGGGGGGGTGGGGGGTGGGGGGGTCCGAACAATGCTGCCTCAGTTCGTGCCTGCAACAAAAGAACCGAGGGAACTTGTTTGGGATTTCAGAGCACGTCCTCTAGTCACACAGAAGGATGGACTTTACACCAACCCCTCCTCATCATCATCATCTTCACCATCACCATCACCACCCCCCCCCCCCCACCCCCCTCCTCATCCGAACCCCATCATCAACATGGGGGGGAAAAAGAAAGAAGAACAAGACACAAAAAAAACTTGCACACTCTATGAGAGCTCAACTGTGCATGCACTTTTCTATTTGCTGCTTTATGGGAAAGTTGTGTCTCTCCCTCTCCTCATCCCTCCCCTCTTTTTTCCCCTGCCCGTCTCAGCGTCTGTCATGCGCCTGGGATGTGCTCATGCTTTTGGCACAGAGCAGCCGTAGCGCGCCGCCTTATGCGGGTTACAAAGTGGCAGCGCCAATTTTAAAGTCTCACCCCCCTTAAACAACTAACAAACCGACCAACTACCCACCAACCCAGCATGTTATACGCTTGGGATTTTTTGTTTCTCCCGTCCAAGAGGAACATTTACCTACACAACAAAAAAAAAAAAAAAAAAAAAAAAAAAAAACACGATACACGCGGACCTCGTTGTTCATCTGCTTCTGCCGCCTTGGACACTTTCTGATCCCCTGGCAGTCATCTCGCTGGACCCTGAGGAAGTAAGTGGAACTTTTAGTGGCTGATTTGAGTGATGCGCCTTATGGTGCACAAACAGTTAAAACGCACAAATATTAATGAAAAAGTAGATCGCAGTGTGTTTGTTGGAGCCTAATACAGTGAAGTGCTTCGTGCTCATATTAATTACGATATTTTAGATCGCTAAGAGTTTCATACACTGTTTGGAGTTAACACGTTAGAAGATAAAGATTTGTTTTACAATTCCAAATGTGTATTACATTATTGTCGCATGGCACTTTTTTTTTGCAGAATGCGCTCTTCAGTGTGTCAAGTAAAGTCGAGTTTTTGGATATCAGTTATCGTGGAAAATGAGATTAAGATGGGGTTATTATTATTATTATTTGTCTTTGCAACAGTTGGATAACAAGAAGTCATGCAATTAGAAGCGTGAAAAAAAATCACGTTTCAATATTAGTGAAGGGACAGTCTGTTGTTTTAGTTTAAGCTAACTAAATACAGTTTAGATTGATTTAGATGCAAAAACAAAGCAAATCTTACATGACTCGTGTCCAGTGCTGCGCTGGAACGATAAAAGCCACGCACAACACAGCATGCATGTAACGTCACCAAAATTGTGGCCTCTTAAAAATAAAGCTCTCTCACTATAGCTACAGTTTACCTCGTGTTTGTTATTCCACTTTGTTTAACGCCACTGTTCAAATATAAAGAGTTAATCGGATACATGACATTTATTTTGGGATTTCTCTGTTTCAATTCAGTGCGTAATAGGGTAGTGTTAGAGGGATCAGCAGGTTGTGCGTAAAATCGACTGTGCTGTAATTAAATCACGGCCTCTGAGTGGGGAGGCCCGGCCTAAAGCTTTCTGCATTCTAATCAGGTGATCATTGTGATCATCAAGTTAGTCAGGCTGATCCGAAGCTGGCCTGCACCTTGCCATTCACAGGGGGGTTCAAAATGTTTGCGCTAGATGTAAAACAGCTGGAAACAAAGAATGACCAAGAGTTTTATTTACTAACATATGTTTTTATATGCAGTGTTTACAGTTTTATTGCAGATCCTTTGTGTTTAGAGTTAGTGAATGTAGGCTACTACTGTGACTTAAAACGTGCGCAAGGCAATCCTGTAACTCAAATGCAGAGTCGGGGCCATACCAGAAGAAACACTTAGAGATCAAGTCTAAAATTACAGCAAGTTTAACAGAGGTGAAGGCTATACCAGTCAGAACTTTTTTTTTTTTTCATTCTCTCAGGTTTCCACTTATCCAGACACACATACACATAACTGCATGGGACTCTTATTTTCTCTGTTGCGTGCGCGGCGCATGTGTGTGCAGATGGGGTGGGGGGTGGATTGTCGTCCGAACAGAATCAGAAGTTGAACACGATTCCAGCACCTTGAACTGTGCGGCTCCATGCTCCTCCTGCGCATGATCCATCACGCGTTCGGCTATATTGTTAATGGCTAACTTACTTACAAATATCTTATGTTTGAGCTGTCAACCGCTTATATTTTCTCTAAGGAAAAGTGAGGAGGGTTAACATCCGAGAGCGCAAGGAGGGGGTTGGTTGGGGTGGGGGGTGGCTGATGGGGGGGGTGGGGGGGGTTTCACTTGATGCGAGGCGAGCCAGAATACATACTGTGGTCTACTTTACCCATCGGCTGCGACGGTCGTGAAAAAAATCCCAATGAGAGGCTCTAAAGGATTTTCGACACACAAATCGAGCAAGCGAGAGCGATTTAACTAATACAGTTGCATCTCATGTGAACAGGAGAGCAGCTATAAGCAGACGGAGATCATGCTACTGGAGATTTTAAACCTGGACTGTGCAGAGGAGGCAGCTCCGCGATGCTCTCGTGGCTGACTTATTTCGGGTGTCATGCTTGTTTTTTCTGTTCTCATCTTCCATTAAAAAAAAAGCTTCTGAATGGCTCCCGATCTGTGGTTTTGAAAAGATACGAACACAAGCGTTTCCGTTGCTTTCCGTTTTCATTCTGTGTGTGAGAGAAGGAGAAGGAGCGGCGGACAGCTGCTCGCTGCATGCGCGGCGGACTCGCTCCACGCAGCAGGATCTGTGTAAATGGATGAGGAGATCGTGCATCCGAAAGGAGGTAGCGTTTGCGAATTTCTCGTGACATCACCGCAGTCCCACTCTGCCGGTCCGCGAGGCCTTTGACCTCATCCGGGTTGGTGCATGTTTTGGCCAACTGTTTGCTCCCTATTTCTTTCAGTGGAAGGGGATTGCCTCTTACACACTACCACTTTCTTCAGATCCAGCCTGCAGAATGGACCCTCGTCGCAGGTTTTCGCAACCTAAACAAGCAGGATGCGAACAGACAACTTAACACTCTTTGGCCAAAAGAAAGAACCAAACATAATCTTTCCAATTCGAAACATTTGCGTCCTACTTCCCTGTCGTTTATTGCACTTTCCACGGGAAAACCTGGATTTTTCTTCACCGCTCGGCCTTGCAGGATCTTCTGTTGCTGCTGCCACAACGACTTAATAGAGGCGAAAGAGCCTTTGTGGGATTGAGGCAATTTGCATTGCAAATTAGGGCCCGTGTGCAAGGATGACTGCACTTTACCGCCGATTTCCAAGGCCTCCTTCAACCCAGTAATACTGGTTAATGTCAAGTGAATATGACATTAACATTGGGAATATGTAATCCTTTTTTCCCCTGAAGAATTATCACCTTTAACTCTTGAGTGTTAAACAGTCCCGGTTGGCCCTTTACAGCTACAGTAAAAGGGAATATAAAGGATATAAGATCACTTTATTTTGTAAGTTCTAAGAATTGAAAACTTTGGAGCCCAGAAGATGAAACATGGATTGTGGATTACTGTAGAAGACAGTGGAGTGGGTTGTTATCTTTGGTTATCTAGCTGTATGAGTGTTCTGCTCGTCATAAAGCTAGATAACCGAAAGTAAAAACTACTTCCAGACTCGTCGAGGACCTTTTGGACGGACACACACTTTGATTTCCCCATGGACCAAAGATTGTAAACATCACTTATGTCAACAGGAAATGGCTGTATTTCGTTACTGTTCTGTTTTTTTATGCTGTATTTTCTCTCACTGTGTGAATGTATGTGTATTTGGTCTGATTGTACCAAGAACATTCAGCTTTGACAGTCAGATTTTAAAACTGCCATCTTGTGCATTGTGTCCAAATTTAAAATGCACATACACACACAAATACACACACGCATACTGGTTCCTCTCAGGTCACATATTGCATGTTAATATTTATAGTTCTCTTGATTTTCATAATATTGCATGATTTATGTTATTTAATATGCATGAGGTTTCTGCACAGGCCCACTGGGTGCATGGAAGAGTCACATTCTGGGGGCTACTGTAGAAATCCACGTGCGCTCTCATTTCAGTGGTCTGGGGTCTGGCCTACAAACATCACCGGCATTCCAAACAGTAGTGATGATTAGGATGTATACTGAGCTGACAAAAAATTGGAGAGAAAGAGAGAAGGAGGTAGGGACAGGGTTAGGGAAAGGAGGGAGGTTGGAAAGGAGGGGCTATGAGGGGGGATTGGGGAGAGGCTGGTGTGTGTGTATGAGGGTGGGTGGTGGTGCTGGGTCGGGTCTGCTTAATTGATTCCGTTAACCGCAGTGCAGGAGATGTGAACAACTGGACGATCCCATTCCCACGCTCGGTGGGGCAAGTGGCAATGCCGTGCCCGGGCCCACTATGACAGACAGTGCCGGGAGGGCCTAGAGTGTGTGTGTGTGTGTGTGTGGGGGGGGGGGGGTTATGGGGATGTGGATGGAAGAGGGGGAGCAACAGGGGTCATGAAAAGACGTCAAGTGCACCAGACTCATCTGCATCCCCAAAGAAAGGGCCGAGGTTTCCCAGCCCCAAGCCGACGCGGCGCTCCTAAACTTGGGAGCAGTAACGGTCTTGTCCATTCCCGTCTCGCCAGTTGGGATGATAATGAGGATTCTGGGTCATTAGCTTAAAAAAAACTATGCTTGGATATGAATGTGAATGAGACGTGGTGCAACTCTGTAATCCAGCGTGGCCCCCACTTGAGAATCAATGCAGACATTGTTATAAGTAGGCCATTTAAACAAACGACAACTAACACCACTGTTTGTATCTGGAATTCAACATAGACTTGGTCCTAATTAAGTAAATAAAGTTAATAGAAGCATGAACAGAATAACATTAGATGTCACAGGTGAATTAAGGGTTGGCCAGATGGTGCCTAAAAGAGGTTTCACATTTACTGAAAAGTTACTCAAACTGTTTTAGTCTTAGTTAACAAAGGAAGCCTTGCTTGGGTATTAGAAAACCAATGCTATAATAAAGATGTCTACACTAGATTGTTTTCAGTTAAGGATCCTCTAAAAATGTGCTTGTGTGGTAGATGAAATAGGTTAAACCAAGAGACTCATCTTAGAGGTTGTTTCCCCTGTAGACCATGAAGGAAAGGGCATATGGTTTTAAAACTGCTATTATTTTGTCTCATGCCATTACTGCAGTTTAAATCTATGTAATGTGATTCCAGGAAATGTACGAAAAGTGTAAAAGTTTAGGTTTAGCTTAATGGAGCATAGACACAGCTGAACATTACTAAGGGCTGATCAGGAGGGCATGTTTTGAGGTCCCCAGTGAATTTACTTATATAGTTTTTTTATTATAGTAAATGTTGCAAACAAGAACCTTTTAAATGTAAAGCCCCCCCCCCCCCAATTCTGACATGTGGTGTTTTAATTAAACTTTCAAGTAGTTAACTCATACTCAACTATTAAAGTAAACAAAGATGCCATAGTGCCACTTCTAACCCAACTCTCCACCCTAAGCAAGGTATCTGTAATATTAGCAACATTTACACACATGTTCCACGCCTCCTTTGTTTTTAGTGTATTCCAGTGATTGAGTTAGACCTCCCCATGGATGGATGGATGGATGGATTTGCATGAAATCTAAAAACCTTAAAGCGGATGCATGTGAAATGTGTGAGTAGCGCACCACAAATTAGCTCGAGGCCCAAATCCTATTAAATTCAGCTTTGAGCACAGACTAACACATTGCCCTCTTCTATCCATTGCTGCACACTGCTGGTCAGCTAGTTAAGAGAAGGCCACTACACTTGCTTACATCAAATACAAAATCTGTTGTGTGGAAATATATCTTGACAATTTCTTAGAAAACATTACATATTACACCTATAACAAGCAGATGTAGGAACAACTGTTTTGCTGTTTGAAATAAAAGCAATGAGATCATGTTTCAGTTGATTGTTTTAAATTTTTGTGTCAGGTCATAGTGTTTTTAGTTAATGTTCTCAAACTGTAAAAATCTACCAGCCCATGCCTGAGATCACGTGGTTCAAACATGCTTCCTTAGTTGCTAAATACCCTAATAGATAATTCGACTTTGATTCTTTTCATTCTTTTTAAAAATAAAATGTAAGTTTTCAAAGGCCAAGAAATGCATATCAACAGATATGTAACTTTCCAACAACCAGCATCCTTCCTTTTTGCTGTGTTAACCTAAAACAGAGTGGCTGAATTCAGCACTGCCTTTGGTGACCGCCCCCCCCAAAAAACCCTCTTGCATGGAGACTTTTTCATACCATCAGACAAAACTAGTGTCTTTTGTTCCAAACCATGTCAAAAACGGCATACAACACTGGATTTGCCAGAAAGAAATATGAGAACATGATTTAGACCTAGCAGTAGTGAATGAAACAAGTCATATTATCCTTGGTTAAGTCAATTGAAGTTGTTTTCTTTCTTTATGAAAGAGAACATTGTTTTTAGGGCTGTTGAGGGGAACACAGTAAATGTCAAGGAAGAAGGAGGGAAAAGGAGTCTGTAACTCTGCCACCATCTAATCAATATCCGAAAAGCTCACAGTCTACACATTATTTCCATTTTGAGCCTTAGTAAAACCAATGCTGTGTTTAGTAGTGTTTCATTTAGCCTAATAGATAAATAGATATATTGAGCTGCTTTACCCAAGCAGAGGACCACCATGGGTCTCTAGCAGCTGTACACAAGGCCAGACTTTAGAAAGAGCTTACAGGGGCAGTCGCCTGGGGGTTCCAAGATTTTGGGGGACAGATAAATGAATCTTTCACAAGAACATTTTATCTTTGAAAACCGTTTATCCCTTATTTGTGACGTGTTTAGTTTTGTTAGTTTTTTGTGTGCCTTACCAGTATTGAACTATTTGAAAATAATGATGTCACCATCCCACCTCTGACCAAACCCCTTCTTTGTTTTT
This sequence comes from Valencia hispanica, assembly GCA_963556495.2. NCBI lineage: Eukaryota > Metazoa > Chordata > Actinopteri > Cyprinodontiformes > Valenciidae > Valencia > Valencia hispanica. Next base: position 26,853,748 of record OY747704.1, read on the forward strand.
GGTGTATTTCAGTAAGTACATTGCAGATCAGGTGTCGTTACTGTAACATTGTGGGTTCATTTTTTCCTCGAAAGATGTCATGCTTATTTGAAACATTTTAGAATGGGCAAATACATAGATGATTTCACAAAAATTCAGTTTGTTTTTTTCCAAGGCCTATAAACCTTGAAGCTGATGGGTACAAACTATGAATTTAATTAAATTCACTGGAGTGAAAAGAAACTTGTGTGGGTAGGGCACCAAAACTAGCTGTAGCCTGAGGCCAACAATCTTCTAATTCCAGTTCTGGTTATATAAAATACAAACATGCCATCCCGAGGTGCATTTAGGGGAACTGAAAGTCTCACTTGCAGAATTTTGCATGGTGTGTTTGATAATTGTATGATTTAATAATGTGGTTCCGATATAGTGCTTTTTTATTAACTTCACCAACTCTGTTGCAATGAAGAAGAAGTATTTTCTGCAGACTTACAATCACCTTATACATAGTGCTAGGGTTTCTTTTTGTTTTATATTATGTTACTAGAAATATGACTGAAAATATCTTTTTTGTATGAAATGATTAAAATGTGTTTTTTTGTGAATGAATGAATGAATGAATGAATACATAATAATTCTGTATATTTGAGTAACACATAGTGAGTGTCCTTCCGCACCTGCCCTTCTTGTGCTCTTCTTTACTGCTTGTAAAAATTGATATCACATGATTAGCTGAGTAACAAATGTCTTTCAGCTAAGTAAGGTTAACATATTATCTAATTTGGGAAGTGGAGATACTTTATTTAATTGTGCTGTGTTTTGGGTCATGTGTGTATATTTTAGGTGAGTGCTTTTGCAGCTTCATCTTATATATCTGCAGAACGTTTTTGCCAGACAGATGATATGGTTTTAAATGTATCAGTACTCTTCAGGGCCATACTTTAGAAAGACCTTAACATTATCCCAGGCCCCCAAGGTCTGGGGTGCCACATAATCCTATCTGGAGTATGAAATGCTAAACTTTTAGCTATTTAAAAATCATGAAATCAGAATCTCAGATCTAACCTTTGACCTCAAGGATGTAAGCAATATCAAGCTTTAAGCACATGCTCAACACCCTATTTGTTTTTGATGTATTTCAATGACTGCATTACATCACCATGTACTGTATAGGCCAAGCACGATTACTGTTACATTACATATATACAAAGTCTAAAAACTCAGATGTTGATGTGTATCTAACTGATCCTCTGTCATAGTTTGCAAGTTCAAATGAAACTGATACAGATAGAACACCAAAACCTACTCTTGCTCAAAAACTCATACCCTTAAACCCAGCCCTGATTGTATTCATTGACCTATTTCTTAGCATGGTTGTAGCTCTTTTTAATATAGGCCATTTTCATGTTGTTTTGCTGTAGCAATATTGTTCCACTGAGAGCGTGTCTCCAGGTACAGTTCAAACTATTGTGTCCAGTTTGACAGAGCATGCTTGTTATTCAGCTGGAGTTTCTGAGAGGGCAAAAGGCTCCATGTGCATCCACATTTGTATGCCTGCATTTGTGTACCCTTCCTTCGTGTGTTTGTCCATGTGATTAACTGACCCAGGCATCATGGATAGCTAGTGAGGCTTCTGCAATCATGATGATGAGAGGGAACAATGGCTCAGTCAACTACGTCTGCCTGTCTGGGTTGGGCCATGTCCCGCTCTGTGCTTGTGTGTGTGCGTGTCTCCAGGACGTGAACTTGAACTTGAGACAAAGCAGCCAGACACCATCTGTGTACTAGGGGTAATGAATTCAGGGCATTCATGGCTGCAGTGCAAACCTAGGCCACCACCACCCATTGATAAGCAGATGACCCCTATAGTCTGAGTTAGCTCCTCATCGCTAATAGAATTCAGCACAACCAGCTGGTAGTAGAGGGAGTTTATTTTGGCTGTTTTCCCACAGACAAACGTGAAGCTTTCATGCACGTGTGTGCGGAAAGCATCCTCATGCACTTCTACATCTGATTTTGCAAGCATGAAACCCACTGTGCTTTCATGTTATCTTTGTCTCACTATAACTAACTTGTAATAATTGGAAAAGCACCATACATCTGATAAAACTTGTCATTGCACCAATATAGCCACGTCGGCCTATGATAATTGAAACCGCCAGCTCGGTATTTTCCCTGATAAAGGGTCATAAATGAACGAGGCATAAACCTTAAATAAGCCGGGCACAATGTGAATTCCTGCAGGCCCTCCTCCTATTTCTACCCTCTCCTCTTTCAGCTCGAGCTTCTGTCACAATCACTGCCGTGCATTCACACTCTCACACACACACACTCGCATGGACGAATGCGCGCACACACAATAAGGCTTTTCCCTCCGGTTGGTGTTGCCACAGCAACGGTAGGTGAGATCACCTTGCGCATGGCAGCATCGGTCCCTGCCGATGCAGGACAGGTTCCTGGTTTCCTGCGAGTGGTCGGGTGTGTGTTTGTATGTGGAAACCAGAATGTCGCCCACCCCCACATCTCAGAGGCTCATCGTGCACACGCATTATTGTGCATGTGAAGTAAAAAGCTTACGTACCTGCTAATTGATTCACTTTAACTTTCTATTTTTAATTCCCCATAAACTGGTATTTAAATATGCATGTCATTGACAATTAACAGGGTACTTATTAACCCCTGCTCTGTAGCTGGACAGCCAGCCATAACCTGCCAATAATTCAGCAAGGAATGTCATGGCTCGGCCCTTTTTAATGACATCATGCATGGCCACTTGAGCGTCTTGTGGGGAGCAGCGGGCATGCTGGGTTTTACTGCACTGTATGGTTTTCCTCTATGCCTAACTGTGTGGGTATGCATGTGGTCTATATGTAAAATAACCAGATAATGTTTTAAAGCCACATATTCATCTTTTAGGAATGTTTTTGTTTGCTGCACTTTTGCATGAATTGATCTGATTTAATAATACTTTCTTTACAATAGAAGAAGGGCATGATTAAAGTATTGCACCACTGAAACTCTGTAGCTCGAGATGTTTTCTGTTGCAGATGCTTGTAAGCATACTGTTATCATTCTTATAGGACTGTATAGAACTGAATTTTAATATCTCTATATGGCTGTTTTGTATCAGATTGATTTCATGATATATTTCTGATGTTGCCTTTGACTTCTTTGATTTGTGAAGGGCCTTAAAATGTCAAAAAAGGAGATAAACACTATATATCTGTGTGTGTATGTAAATATATCTCAATTTTAGTTTTTGCTTAGCTAACAGTTATAATGTGTAATTCAGAAGTAAATCCTAATTTGGCTCTTCCTGTTCCTAAATCCAAAACTGCTAAAGGTACTAAACAACACAGTTGTTTTTGTTTATTCTAATACATTAAAAAAAGAAGAAAATCAAACTCACAATTTTTATAAAAGAATCATAACTCATGTCATAAATAGCATATATATTTGCATAAATATATAAATATTTGCAAAAATTAGATATTTATATATAATTTTAAATAAAAGATAAATCATATTCATTCTTGTAAATCCATATTCATTCTTACTTGTACAGTATACTTTTGGTTCTATACCTGCATGATTAAACTGCATCATTGTGACAACAGCTGTGCATTACAAGCCTGCCTGCACAAATGCTATTTTTTGCTCCAGAATTACAAAGGTGGCTGTCAGCAGCCTGTGTTCCAGGATATCTGTGCTTCTGCTTGGCTTTCGATTATGCAAGTGGTGGCGCCACAGCATTAGAAGCGAATGAGTGCACTGCATATGAAATGTGCCTCCTCCTTGAAGATGAAAGGGTGTAAATAATGTATTTTGTGTCACTGCATTATTCATCCACTATTAATTGCGACAACCAGGTCTCGGTTTTTGCGTGCCGTTCATTTGACTAAATTTCATTGCTTTTAGGTGCTGTTTTCTGTTATGTAGAGGGCTGTAGGCAAATCTATTCTCAGGGATTTTCAAGGTGGATCCCACTGAATAAAAATAGGAAAATGTTCAGTTAAATGTTCATCATAATTAGGTTAAACAGGACAAGCCTGGCTTAGCCAACTACAAGGTTTTTTGGTGAATAAATACACAACGGTTCTCTATTCATTGTCTGAGAAATCTTCTTTTCCGTGTTATGCATAAAGCTGTCTATTATGCTTGGGAGGCGGAGCCTTAGAAACATAGAGAAAGCATAAAGCCACAATTAGAACAGCCCCATATTTCTGGTCTCTGTAAATCACATGGCACTGAGGCCTGCGTACAATCAGAGTAAGGCGAATCGTTTGAAAAATATATGTCGTGTGGCAATTAAATTATATGGCCACTTGGACCAGAGAGCCAAGACCAGTGCATATATAGAATAGTGAAAAGCCATTGCTATGCTTGCATTAGCATCTGGCCCTTTTATGTAAATTTGATGAGAAAGGACTCATGCATATATGGCAGGAGCTACACTCGCCTAATATCCTCATTAGAGAGGGGCGAATTAAATATTTATTAGGGGGGACCAAGGGTTAGAGAAGGGGAGTGGAGACAGAGTCAGTCCTGTGTGTTCGTGAGGACCTGAGGTGGAGGAAAGGGTAAAAGGGAGGAGGAGATTGGCTTTCTGTACGAGTGTCTCTCTCTGCCTCAAGGTGCCACCATCTTAAGGCGTTTGGCAGTAGTGAGAGTGTGGGGAGGGTAGACCTAAAATGTCCGCTGGCACACACATGCACACACATACACATTAGCGACTGCATTTTTTTTTTCTTTTTTTTTTGCTGTATTTGTGCAGAATAGGGATCCCAAAGGCAATTTTTTTTCAGTTACGGTCGCCGGAGCTTTGCATGCTAAGAATTTCATTTGCATCCATTAAGTTCTTCGATTACCATCACCGTGTACCAAATCAAGCTTTGTTTAGCTTTCTAACACTTCGCAATAATTGAACGATAATCCCGACGCCAACGATGTGGAATCGCAGCTGGTATTTATGAATATTTTGGAAATATATTTTTTTACTTTTATCTTAACAAACAATTTGTTACTAGATCCAATGGTAATATGCAGTGGCACCACCAAGGGGGACCAAGAGAGGGCAATGCCCACCCCCACAAATTTGCTGTCCTATCCCCTGCCTGGTCAGTAAAGTTTGAATTTCACAAAGGAAAGAACAACCAATGATAAGTCTAAACATTTATTTATTTTAAAAAGATTTTTTTTGTGCATTATATTACCCCTGTTTGAATGTCACTCGCTCTTGGTCCCACCACCAAATAATGCTAGGTTCATATTTTAAGATCAGAAATCAGGTATTACGGTATTTTAAATCAATATTGCTAAAAAAAAAAATTCCAACGTATCAACCGATTTTTGTTGTAAACAAACATGACCTCAAAAATCCATAGCAAATTAATTGTTTTGCTAAAGGAAAATACATTTAATAAAAATCTAAAATAAAGGGAAAAAAAGAAATAATAATAACAATGATAACAACAACAATAATAATAATAAGCTCATTTAAATACTTTTTAAAATCTTAAGGAGGATCAGGATTTAGCTTTGTTTAAACTGACTTAAAGTTCACCTTCTACCATCGCAGCACATCTAAAAAAATCCTCCTGGCTTTTTGTTTAACAGGTTCCACTCCAAGATAATAAGCAGCTCTCGTCTGGCAACCTCTAACCTCTAATAGAGTCTTCTGGAGCCACCCCTGATACTGAGCCAAGAAATTATTTCAGTTATATACTTCCTTATTAAGATGAACTTAATTTACTTTTAATATGTAGTTTGTATTTGTGATTATGTTTCAATGTCCATTTTGCAACCTCAGTGTCAAAGTAAGTAAGTAAGTAACTAAGTAAGTAAGTAAGTAATTAAGATTTTACTTTTATGAAGCAGTCAAAGCAAACTAAGCATTCCACTACAGCAGCAGAGAGAGAGACAGAGAATGCTGTTGACTTTATAAGTCATTTTATGCAAATAATTGTGCTCCCTCATATCATTCTCTGTCTGCTTGTCTTGGTCTTAAAAAATCAAACTGTAGCTGACCTCTGCCATCTGTCAACTCAAATCAAATCAAGCTTTATTTATAAAGTGCTTTTCATACACGAACTGGAGTTAAAAGTGCTTTACAGAATTAAAATGAACCCACATAAACCACATTCAAACAACTATTAATAATAATAATAACAATAATAATGTTGGGCCTACAAAAACATTGTTCAGGGAGATACAGACACAACATCAGCATTTTTTTCATGCACCAATTGTGGAATTTGTGCATTCCTACAATTGACAGCTTGCATTAAATTAGTTGACATGTGAATTTCTGAGTTTTGCTGATTTATTTTCCTTAAATCCTACAATTGTCAGAGCAGGGGTGTGAAATTATTATCTTCCTTGTACAGTTATCCTATATCCCTTTCATTATGCGCACATAGTCTGTCGCCTCCCTGTTCCCTCTGATGAGTGGTACAGCCCGGCGTGCTGCCAAAGAATTGAGAATAATTAAACGGCTGTGAGTTTTAGCCTGGCGTCGGCTAATGGATTATTACCGAGTGAAAATGAGACAGGCAGCATGGGATGAGCCGGGTGGCAAAACAGTGCCTCCACTCTGGATAATGAAACACTGAAAGCTACCTGGGGTATATGGAGAAGACACACCTCACCTATAAAGAAAGGAGGCACTTTTCTTCTGTGCCTTCTTCCTTTTGTCATATAGGGAAAAGTATAAAGGGGTGACACAGTCAGAGATACACACAATTGCTAGTGCATCACTCCAGTAGAGACATATGCAATGCTTTAAATCAGTGCAGCATTTTTTTTAAGAAATTGTAATAACATTCAGCTACTTGTGCATTGGCACTATATAATTCTGGAGAAACAATAACCATGGCAGCCCCCAGTCCCCCTCACTATCTCCATATTTCCTCTCATCACCACTATCCATCCCCCCTCTTAGCCACCTTCCACACATATCCTCAGACTGTGGCGGTAGGAAGAGGTGGGTGCTGGAGGGAGATAGAATGAGACAAACCACGAAGGGAACAAAGTGAAGGTAAAGGGGGAGGAGTGCTGTATGGTGTCCTAAACTGTGCCGTAGGGTTTGAAATACACATATGCACACTGATTAGGCACAAAACCGCAAGGAAGCTTGAAGATGTGTAAAAGAATGCTCATTTCTCAGACTTTTTTGCCCATGATGCATTTTTGAACCAAGTGTGTGGTGAAATAAAATCCTAAAAATGAATATAAAGGACTCTTGTGTTGCTTTGTCATCAGCTATGGACTTATATGATTCTGAGAATGTGTTTGTGCCAATGTGGATTTGCCCTGATGGATGTTGGCTGAGAGCTCTAATAAAATGTGGCATCTGTCAGTTTGATACTGACATATCAGAGGATTCACACAATCACTAGGGACAGAGAAACAAACTGCATATGCCTTACATCTGTAAATCTTTGCAAATCTTGAACCATTAGGAATAAAATAATCTCTTTTAGATGTGAAGCAAAGCAAAAGATCTCAAATGTTATTATCTTGTTATTTATCTTTGTTGTTATTCGCATGTCACCAGGGTTTGACCATACTGTCTTCAACCAGCATAGGTTGATGCCAACAGTCACATTGTTCATATTATATTCATATTTTATAAAAATTGCCCAGCACTATCAGTTTTCACCAAAGTTATTAAGAGGCACTTTGGAGGGCCTAAAGAGCTACATCAGGGGATGCAGGTTGCAGACCCCTGGAATAGAGGGTAAAGGGGAAGTCATTCATTAGTGTGGTAGAAATACAATAAAAGACTTAGCTACAAATGGCTACAGGGCATTTATCATCATTTATGACAAGTTAGTCAGAAGTTATTCAGCTGTATCTTTCCAGATTGACTGTCAAACTTATTTTTATGACATTTGTAAGTATTAAAGCAAGCTCTGATATTCTCATCAGGTTCTGCAGAATACCTGGGTTTAAATTACAGATTTGAGGCAAAATGTAAAGGTCGAGAAGACATTTAAACAACGTTATTGCAATTTCAAATTCCTCAAAATAAACTTAGCATTGCTGCTATCACCTCTTTCTTTTAATCTTTTTTAGTGGATACAAGTTAATTGTGATTTGCAATGGAGGAGCTGTTCAACAACTAAAGGTTCCCTTTGGGTAAACATACTTAGTCTGTTTTCCTGTGTGTATTTTATTGCTGCAGTCATGGTGAAAGGGAACAACATCCAGCTGCAGGAGCAGGGAGAGGAAGCCATCACAAGATCTCAGGGATTTTGCTTTTCACTGAACCTGTGTAAGGTAAGATTTGATTGATGAACAAAATTTGTGCGTGTGTGTGTGTGTTTCCTATGTGTGCAGTGTTAGCTCCCACCTTGTGACCTGAATTTGTTTGCACAAACAAACATGATTTACTTTTGCTTTTTCTTTTCCACCAAAATTATCAGTGGCATTTTAATGTCTTTACTGGAAGAAACATTATCATGGGCAGAGAAGTATTTCAAAGGGAAAATATGCTAACTGTATATTAACTGGCATCAATATTTCAGATTCTGCTGCTTTTCTAATTATAACTTTGACCACTTTTTATACAATTCAGAGACCTCTTCAGATACTCAGGTGCAATGATGTGTTGGAAAAAAGCTACACAGCCTGAAAGAAAATATACACAATATGAAAACACAAAACTTCAGAATCCCTCCAATCAAAAGTTTATTCTATGTTAGTTCTGAAAAAATTAAAAATGATTGAAAAGAGAAAAAGTTAGTGGCTGATGAGGTGAAGTGGTACAGTGGCTTGCAAAAGTATTCGGCCCCCTAAAACTTTTCCACATTTTGTCACATTACAGCCACAAACATGAGTCAATTTTATTGGAATTCCACGTAAAAGACCAATACAAAGTGGTGTACACGTGAGAAGTGGAATGAAAATCATACATGATTCCAAACATTTTTTGCAAATAAATAACTGAAAAGTGGGGTGTGCGTAAGTATTCAGCCCCCTTTGGTCTGAGTGCAGTCAGTTGCCCATAGACATTGTCTGATGAGTGTTAATGACAAAATAGAGTGCACCTGTGTGTAATCTAAGGTCAGTACAAATACAGCTGCCCTGTGACGGCCTCAGAGGTTGTCGAAAAGAATGTTGGGAGCAACAACACCATGAAGTCCAAAGAACACACCAGACAGGTCAGGGATAAAGTTATTGAGTAATTTAAAGCAGGCTTAGGCTACAAAAGATTTCCCAAGCCTTGAACAACCCACGGAGCACTGTTCAAGCGATCAATCAGAAATGGAAGGAGTATGGCACAACTGTAAACCTACCAAGACAAGGCCGTCCACCTAAACTCACAGGCTGAACAAGGAGAGCGCTGATCAGAAATGCAGCCAAGAGGCCCATGGTGACTCTGGACGAGCTGCAGTGATCTACAGCTCAGGTGGGGGAATCTGTCCATAGGACAACTATTAGTCGTGCACTGCACAAAGTTGGCCTTAATGGAAGAGTGGCAAGAAGAAAGCCATTGTTAAAAGAAAACCATCAGAAGTCCCGTTTGCAGTTTGCCACAAGCCATGTGGGGGACACAGCAAACATGTGGAAGAAGGTGCTCTGGTCAGATGAGACCAAAATGGAAAACGCTATGTGTGGCGGAAAACTAACACTGCACATCACTCTGAACACACCATCCCCACTGTCAAATATGGTGGTGGCAGCATCATGCTCTGGGGGGGCTTCTCTTCAGCAGGGACAGGGAAGCTGGTCAGAGTTGATGGGAAGATGGATGGAGCCAAATACAGGGCAATCTTGGAAGAAAACCTCTTGGATTCTGCAAAAGACTTGAGACTGGGGCGGAGGTTCACCTTCCAGCAGGACAACGACGTTAAACATAAAGCCAGGGTAACAATGGAATGATTTAAAACAAAACATATCTATGTGTTAGAATGGCCCAGTCAAAGTCCAGATCTAAATCCAATCGAGAATCTGTGGCAAGATCTGAAAACTGCTGTTCACAAACGCTGTCCATCTAATCTGACTGAGCTGGAGCTGTTTTGCAAAGAAGAATGGGCAAGAATTTCAGTCTCTAGATGTGCAAAGCTGGTAGAGACATACCCTAAAAGACTGGCAGCTGTAATTGCAGCAAAAGGTGGTTCTGCAAAGTATTGACTCAGGGGGCTGAATAATTACACACACCCCACTTTTCAGTTATTCATTTGTAAAAAATGTTTGGAATCATGTATGATTTTCGTTCCACTTCTCACGTGTACACCACTTTGTATTGGTCTTTTACGTGGAATTCCAATAAAATTGATTCATGTTTTTGGCTGTAATGTGACAAAATGTGGAAAAGTTCAAGAGGGCCGAATACTTTTGCAAGCCACTGTATGTCAGCACCCCTGGGCCTTGGTGTACTGTAGTCTAACTACCTTTAATTACTCCCAATATCCCCACACTTTCGGTGAACTTCTCAAAAGGTCCAATTAGAAAAAAAGGGAAAGTCACTTAGTGGAAATAGAACTCCACAGCCATCTAGTTTGTTACACAGAAAAAATTCTGCAGAACATTCAGAACAAAGGCACCCAACCTGACTGGTTTTAAAGCTCGTATTCACTATTGTTTATCCTTTAATCAGTTAATGTTAGAACTGTGAAATGAACGGTCCATATTTGATTGTTTTTGCAATCAGCATTTGATGCAACTTATTATATTTTACTACTGAGCTGTGCAAAACAATGAGTTTTGCTCAATAATCACATAAGTTAGATAAAGTGCAGTAATATTACTTTTCTTTTATTATTTGTCAATATTTCATTACCATTGTAACTTTAAAATGTTTAGCGCAGAACGCAACATAAGGTGCTAAACACAGGATGATCAAACAGGATAGTCCTGTTATTCCAACTCTGTTTTGTAAATGAATAGTGAATTCAACTAATTGTTTTTGGATTTGGTCATGTTTTTATTCTCAGTCTTTGACGTAATTTTACAATGATTTTTTTCTTTAACTTATTTAGTTGAGTTGAACTGAAAGATCCATAAATGTGGAATGTAATAACATAACATTTGATCATTTACTTAAACTATTTCCAGAATGTGAAGCCAGTGACAAGCTATGTTAAAAATACTATTACCCACTGATTCATTGCAGCCACTTACAGTGAGCATAAAATGTGACCCCAGCTCAGAGAAAAGCAGAAAATGATTCAGTTAGTTTTAAATTGTGACATCATTACAATAAGATTCAAACTGGGAAGGTTTTATGTGTGCACGTGTGTGCACGTATGTGCACGTGTGTGTGCACGTGCGCGCGCGTGTGTGTGTATAGTAGATGCATTTGTAAACCTGTGCTGTGTGTGAGTTTGTTTGGGGATGGGGTTTCTGGTGCTAATCTGCTACTGCTGGCTTTGCACCAGCTTTCTAATCCTAAACTTGGTAGGCTGTGGTATACTTTTTAGCAATCACTGTATGCTCCTTGAAAACAGTTTACTTCATTCATATAATTTCAAAGGATTACTTTGAAAGAAGGGCGCCTGGCAAGACTCCAGGCTGGGCTCTAACACTGGTCCAGATAAAGTACTGAGACTACTTTGAAGGGGAAAAAAAACAATTAGGGCCCTGAAAGTATTAGTGGTGAATCTGCTAATTCTGCCTGTACCTTGGACCAGCCCAGGCTTTTTTAAACGCTCACAGATGAGCCAACAGTATTTTATGGGAGACGGTCTTCTCATATCAAATACTTTCAGAATGTCTTACCTTTGGTGTTTTATTTTACCATCTGAAACAATAAGATGCATGTAAAGCAAACTCTGAGAAACATTTGGATGGTAAATAATCTTAAAGATAAAAAAAAAAAACATCACATCGGAAAAGGCCCACACTCTTAAAGACAAAAGCCCAACCCTCAATGTGTTTTAGGCACAGAGGGCATTAAAATATGAATTTGCATTATGGATAGGCTTTTTGTTTGACAAGAACAGCTTGCCCACCAACTGTGATATGGGCTGCACCTAGAAACCAGGCCATTTCACCATCTTTGCAGAAACGCAAAAAAAACAACTCATGGATTTATTTATTTCAAACAGCTTAAATCCTTTTTTTATGTGTCTACTCATATTGTGTATACATATGCATATGCAGCATATTAAATAATACATTTCACAACTGAGGGATTACAAAAAGTATTTGCACTGTAAATTGTACTTTAGTCCCTATGCCCAGTAATAAAACCATAAAAAATACAGGATGTTTACCTCAAAGTATAGCTTGCTCATAACATATTTTTTCATTTTATTGCACCACAGTTGTAATCATTTATCAGACATGCATATTGGTACTAAGGCTGCTTACTGTTAGGGTACCGCAGGGAGTAAGTCTTTATAATGAGGCCCCCACATTTTGAATATAAACCCTCAAACACTCGTAGAGGCTGGCCCTCTTGCTGGCAGTGCAACCCAACAGCAATTAATGAAGTCATCTTCATGTGTCTGTAGGATTAAAGCGAGCTAAAATACGCGTTAGTTGCCTGCATGGTGTCTGATCTGCGGTGATAAAGCAATAACTGAGAAGCAAAATATGTACAAAAATTGCTGTTGTTTTTTCTTACTTCGGAGATACAGTAAATTAAAACACTTCTGTTTGATTAGATTATACAAGAGCAAACAACTTTAATATATAAACAAAATCCAGAGACACCTAAAGGAGAAAAAGGTGAACTACTTACAAAAATATTGCAAGATATGTGACAGGCCCCTTGAGCGATTTAGTTTCCACCTATACTTTTCGTATTTTTGGTTTGTCAAGTTAATCCATATTTCGTGCTTCGAAGCAATGCTTATCCCTGTGCAACACACTGCAGATACTTATGCCTCTTAGCAATAATACAATATGTCTTTTTCTTGTCCCACAATTTCCCACCTAACTGTTTTACTTCATGTTATTTCTGTCCAGATGAGCCCATAATATCATATATCAGTTTTTATGAAAATCTTCGTTATTAAATCATAATAATTTTTTTTTACATTCAGTATCCAAGAAGCTTTGACTTAGGTGTGTAACAAGGATCTAGAGGGAGTGTTTTTCCTGCATCATCCTACAGTCAGAACAAAGGATATGCACATGCTGAAAATCATGCAAATGCATGCAAATTGCCAGGGGCAAGAAATAGCGGTGTGTGTGTGTGTGCGTGTGCGTGTGTGTCTTTTTGTGTGTGTGTGTGTGTGTGTGTGTGTGGAAGGAAAGGAGTTTGTACGAGCAGAGATGAATGCAAAGGACTTCATACAAAGTACATGGTTGGAGAATATTTCTCTAAAATATACATAGCTTCAAATATAAAGATGTTGGGCCTAAACATAATTCTGTATCTCCTCTGGAGACAACCGTGAATATTGGTGAGATCTGTCTACCCACAGTGCTTGAGGAATATGGCTCTTGGCAAATCTATTTTCTTTATTTATTCTTTGCTAAGAATCCTATTCTATTTATTATGATGCAAGAAACTGCACAGCATTCAGAGAAGACTCTAAAATGCAGTGAATGCAAATGTTACAGACAATGCCTGCAAACTGCACTCAGTTAAGAGAGTGTGCAAATGCGTAAGGATGATGCAATGTTTTGATGGCGCCGCCCCAGAGGAACGCAGAGCTGATATTAGTGACATGCGCTAATGACAGTCGCACCTCAACTTTATCACGCAAGACATTTTCATAGGATTACTGCAACGATTAGGTAATGACAGCATAGACCGTTTGCCTCTCATCCTAAAAAACGATTATATACTTGTTCCATAGCCCATGATACTTATTCTAGCTCACGCTATGAAAATTTAAAGCTCTCATAGGTTTGCTACATCATTTCAGATCATAATTTCATGTACATTGAATCTGAAAGTCAAATCGGTGTTTTAGACTGAATATCACAAGGTGGTTTGCAGATTTTCTTTTTTTTTATATGTCTGGGGTTAAAATGTATTATTGTTTTTCCTTATAAGTCCATGCTGTGTTTCTAAGCCAATGCCAAGATAAAATATCAAAGCATTACTAAGAGAACAAACAAGGTATATATTCTTTACAGAGAATTAATTCCAGCATTGAGACAACCAGTTAATATCAATGTGCATGCTGGTTACCAATATAACACCCAGAGAGTCTCACAGTCTGGCAGAAATCTGTGATTTGTATAAGACTGCATACAAAAAAGAAATAAATCACATTTAAATAAACACCACCCACCAACCTCTTTCGGTGGCCCTTAAACACACAAGCTCACACACACATATACATACACACAGGAGAACCTGCAGACACAATGTGTTAGAGGAGAGAAGGGGGGGGAAGGCGCACACAGACAGATGCTCACAATTGTGCATAATAACGTTAGCATTCCTGCATGTCTAATGCAGGCGATATTTAGACAGACACTAGCTGGTCTGCTTTCTTCCTGCACATTCTGTGTCTGCGTATGTGTGCGAGCGTGTGTGTGTGTGTGTGTGTGTGTGTGTGTGTGTGTGTGTGTGTGTGCGTGTGTGTGTGTGTGTGTGTGTTTTTCATTGCAGGTCTAAACGGCAGGAGTGCATAATGATGTATTAATTGTGGCATGAATTCAGTCCGGCTCTTCAAGGCTCCATGTTGAGGTTACTAAAAGGCATTCAATGTGATTGTCAATCTTTGTGCCAGCTCACGTTTTACTTTTTTTTGTTTGTTTCCTTGAAGCGCAGCATAGTCTAAACAGACCTGTCGATGATGTTGATGATGATGTTACAAAATAACTACATACCTATTTTACCCTAATTATTGTTATGATGTAGCAATAAATGTGAAAGATTACTTCGGACCTGTACATTAAAATAGGACATTTCAGGAGATTCAAGGAAATACGAAACAAATGGAGTGGCAATGAGAAGACATTCATTTGAAAATTGTTTTATTCACATACAATTAATGGTGAGTGACTATTTAAATCTGTGCGCCAACAAAACCTCCACTTTATTCCCGAGGTCCTTCCAAATAGACATGTACAAACAGGGGGATAGATAATATGAAAATGGAGTCTCCATAAAAGATGCAAACAAAGGGGGACACAAAGCATATATTCTGACAAGGACTGGCAGAAGATGAAGCTCATTTTTTACTGGGCACCCAGTGGCGTCTGCATTGCAGATCACTGAAATCCCCTTCGAATGCGTCCCTGGGCTTAAGGGAGGGGGGTGTTGTTGGCGTAGGGATGGGTGAATGAGGGGATGGGTTTCGGTTATGTCTGCTGCGGTACACTTATTTTTTTCTCCAGCCCCCCACCTAAATTTTTTTTTTTTCTGTTTCCATCAAATGTCAAGTTAATTTCCTGGGTGCTATGAGGGATGTGTCCTACCTCCTCAGTACGTGTGGCACAGTGCAGGATTGTGGCACTGTGTTCTGCATCTCAGTGTGATTTTCATGTGTGTGTGTGTGTGTGTGTGTGTGTGTCTAAGTTTATGAGAGAATGAATGGAGGAAAAGATGAAGGGATAGGGCCACGTCTGTGTTGGACTTGGATACACCTATGTGCATTTTGATTATGGTAGCAAAGAATATGATCCAATTATTAATACATGGATTTGGCGGCGTGGTCATGGCTATGTCGCTACTCTCATTTGTGAATTGGTGTGCATGCCTTTTGGTGTTGCATCTTATCTGAATACCATGAAAGAGAAACAAAACACACTATATTTTATTAGATGATTCATGGGTTTTTTGGGTTTTTTTGTTTTCCTTTTTGGAAATATGGTAAAAACCATTCCAGTTCATGATAGACCAACATAAACAAGTATGCACTTGTTTATGTTGGTCTATCATGTAAAATCATGTAAAATCCAAAAAAAAAGAGTTTGAGGTTGTAAAAGGACAAAAAATCAGTTCTTGAACATTTTTTGAAAGCAATCTAGTTTGCTGCTTCATGTGCAAAATGTTGGAAGGTAAACTGTTTATTTTGTCTCGCAAAGTGTAAAAAGTGATTTTGCAGAGAAAAGGATTTGCATTTTGTCAGTCGTGCTTCCACTGATGTATGCTTCTGCCCTACAAATGTCACATCCTATAACCCAGAAATATTATACCAGTCTCACCTAATTACACATATTCATGCTGCTGTTTTGCATATAGCAGTGATAGCATATGTCTGTTACAGACGGAGGAGTGGAAGGATGTGGATGAGTGAAAAGGTATTCAGCATGTCCCTGCCTCTACCATCAGCTCGATACAGAACCACCATGTTTTTTTAATATTATTTGAGTTATTATTGAAAGAAAGCTTTGTGTTATTTCTTACAGTCAGTCATATTTTCACTGCCTGCAGCATTTTAAACTAAAGTGGGAATTTTTAAATAAATAAGTCAACCTTGTTCTATATTATAAAGGTCATTCTTGAAAATAGATCAGATTTAACAAATTATCTTGAATTGACATTCATATCATATCCTTTTTGTTTCTCCTTGCTCTTGCTGAATCTGTACATCTTTTATCCAGCTTCTATACCAAATAGGATGTTCTTGGTTACTGGGGATGAATATGCAAATCAGAGTGATGCCAAGGCCAGCTACTAGAAACAGAGCTATGACTGAACATGAAGAGAGAACTGGATGGGTCTAACTTCAGACTTACTGCAGCACTCACAAGACAGACATAATCAACCCTTGGCCCAGCTGTGATGAAAATAGGAAGGTCCACGGTTCTGGATAAACAGCAGTTGTTTTTTCGCCCGTGTTTCCAAATGTGTTCAACAGTGCAACCAATGTCCTCCCAGCTCTCATTAGGGGACAAACCAGAGAGGTGGTGACAAGAAAAAGTGGGGATGGGAGGTGGGGGAAAAAAGGGAGCAAGAAAAAGATGGGGGGACAAAAATGAAAAAAGGAAGATGTTATTGGGAGAGTATTTGAGGAGGTGGGAACCTGGCAGAAACAGAAGATAGGATAGGTGGAGGAGTGGAGGAAACAAGTGGTACAGCGAAACAGCGAAAGAGGCTTTTTCTTAAGCCCACCTTTTTTTGTCACTCTTCAATTCCATCTTTTTTTCCTACTTCCACCTCTTCCCTTCAATTTTCCCAATCTTTTCCTCTCATCCCTACATCTATGATCCCTTCCTTTACTATCCTGCACCCATTTACAGTGGCTTGCAAAAGTATTCAGCCCCCTTGAACTTTTCCACATTTTGTCACATTACAGCCAGAAATATGAATCAATTTTATTGGAATTCCACGTGAAAGACCAATACAAAGTGGTGTACATGTGAGAAGTGGAACGAAAATCATACGTGATTCCAAACATTTTTTACAAATAAATAACTGAAAAGTGGGGTGTGCGTAATTATTCAGCCCCCTGAGTCAATACTTTGTAGAACCACCGTCTGCTGCAATTGCAGCTGCCAGTCTTTTAGGGTATGTCTCTACCAGCTTTGCACATCTAGAGACTGAAATTCTTGCCCATTCTTCTTAGAAAAACAGCTCCAGGTCAGTCAGATTAGATGGACAGCGTTTGTGAACAGCAGTTTTCAGATATTGCCACAGATTCTCGATTGTGAGTTTAGGTAGACGGCCTTGTCTTGGTAGGTTTACAGTTGTGCCATACTCCTTCCATTTCTGAATGATCACTTGAACAGTGCTCCGTATCCCACAGAGCACTGTTCAAGCGATCATTCAAGGCTTCAAAGCTTGGGAAATCTTTTTGTAGCCTAAGCCTGCTTTAAATTTCTCAATAACTTTATCCCTGACCTGTCTGGTGTGTTCTTTGGACTTCATGGTGTTGTTGCTCCCAGCATTCTCTTAGACAACCTCTGAGGCCGTCACAGGGCAGCTGTATTTGTACTGACATTAGATTACACACAGGTGCACTCTATTTAGTCATTAACACTCATCAGGCAATGTCTATGGGCAACTGACTGCACTCAGACCAAAGGGGGCTGAATAATTACGCACACCCCACTTTTCAGTTATTCATTTGTAAAAAATGTTTGGAATCATGTATGATTTTCGTTCCACTTCTCACGTGTACACCACTTTGTATTGGTCTTTCACTCGGAATTCCAATAAAATTAATTCATGTTTGTGGCTGTAATGTGACAAAATGTGGAAACGTTCAAGTGGGGCCGAATACTTTTGCAAGCCACTGTACTTTATGTCTTCCACTTGACCTTTGTTCCTTGAGTTCTTTGCATCAAGGATGTTTTGCCTGTCATACCACCTTTGTCACATTTCATATCCAGTGCCAGACAAAAAGAAGCAAGAAAGAGAACACAAAAAAAGGAAATAGGAGAAAGAGAGAAAAGAGGGAAAACAACAAGGAAAGATCATGCTCCTCCTTGGCTTAATAAATACGGGCAGCAGAGGCTCACAATAGAAAGTATCTTGTTGGTACTGGCAATCAATTAGCAAAGAGCCCACCGTGGCACACCATCTTTGCTGCATGGCTACTTGGTTCATTTATGGCTGCAACAAGAGACCAAAGGAATTCCCTCGACTCAAGCTTTTTCCCACCCTGGATGCCCAGTGGCCACAAAGGATTTTATTTTATTTCACAGTGTAGAAGGGGACAGGTCTGAATTAGCATTCCCACTGTAATTCTTTCCTTGTTTAGTGAAATATTACCCAGGTTTGGGCACAACCACAGGACCTTGCCTGGAATTGTATACAGAGTTGAAACTGCGTGAAAAGGAACAGATAGATAGTAACAGGTAATCTTCAAAATTTTGTCCCCAGCTGATGTACCTAAAAGAAAAACCATGCAGTGATACCACCCTGCACCCACTAGGGGTGGGCTCTGCCGGATGGAAATCAGCTATCACAATGTATCTGTGAGTGACACTGACAATTGCATACCAAATTGTCACTCAGATTCAATCACCATATCATACAGCAAGCTGGCTGAAATTCCTTCACCCTCTTCCCCTCCGTGTTTTCTTCCTCCTATTTCTGTCATCCGGAGGAATAGCTTCAGATAATAGCAGCAATCTTTATTGTGAGAAAAGGCAAGGGGTATTTCTGCTTTAACACAGACTCAAACCACCACTGTCTGCAATGCCTTCTCCAAAGAAACTTGATGATGCCCGTCTGAAACTGGAAATAGAGGAAACAATAGGAAATGAAGTAGCTTGGGGAGAAGAACAAAACACATATTAAGTTTTTGTGTGGGTTTGTGTGTGTTTGCATAGACAAGGCCTACTGAGAGAAACATGGTCTCGTGTTTGGCAGCAGAGGGTCTGTTGTTGTTGTTCATGTCTGGGGGAAAACAGCAGCTAGCAGTGGCAGTTACACAATAAAGACTGCTACAAGCTGATTACTGGGGCAGTATGGCTCACTGTCAAGGACATATATATATATATATATATATATATATATATATATATATATATATATATATATATATATATATATATGTATATATGTAACTTTTTTAATTTTTTAATTTAAAGATGTTTCAAACATATCACCCAATGAATACTGGAGATGGTCACCAGCCCCCGTGACCCTGTATGGATAAGGGGGATAAGTGGATAGATGGATGGATGGATGGATCATACATTTATAACAACATAATTAATATGGAGCACATAAAATCAGAATAAAAAAGTTTACTGGCTTGTCATGATTTCTATTTTCTTGATTCACTTAAAAGGGGTAAAGCATAATTTTAAAAGTGAGTTTCGAATAAAAATAGATCAGCAATTCAGTAAAATACTATCTCCTGGCATTTCCAATGAATGTCTAGTGCACTGAAACAAACAGCTGGTCCAAAAGGAGCCAAAACGGTCTCTTACAGTCTCTAAACCTGTCCACTTATGTAACATACTCCACATAGGTGTCTTTAGTTATTGCTTTCTCTTAACAATGTGTCAGAGGTCACAGCTAGGGATAGGCAATATTGTCTCTTATGTGTGAGCAGTGTGATCCAAGAAATTGCATCACAGTCTACATAGTTGATATATTCCCTATTCAAATGCATTCAGTAATTTTAGCTGTGCAGAAGACATTGGGTTCTATGTCTACCTTCTGAGAGCTTCAATAATCAGCAGTATATGAAATCTATGATAAGAGACACAATAAAGCTTGAGAGAAAATGCCACTCTAAAGACTCTGAAATACTACATCTTCTGGACATGCAATGTGTGCACTATGCATGCATGGATGTTGATTAATTATGTTGTAACTAATCAGTGAAAAAGGTTACATAGGGAAAAGATCATCATATTTCATACCCATTAATCCTTTTTGGACATCATATAGAAAAACACAAAGCACAAAACAATTTGTATCTTTATAGAAATCAGCCGGCACATATCCTTCTAATTGTTCCCATTTCTCCCTGCTTCATCTTTGCAGACGGTCAGGGCTTTTTCTGTCCTATTTATCTATTTTTCCTTGATCGTCTGTGCTATTTCACTGCTGGGTTCCTGTGTACAGGTACCGGTAGTCATGCTGCTGACATTTGTGTCCGAGTAGAGGCTGATGGCATGGCCTTTACCACCCCTTGCTGGTTCTCCCCTCACCCAAAGTACCCCCTACCACCAAGTCCTCTTCATCTGTGTGTTGCATTTGTATGCGGGCATACACAAGCTTTAGGACCATCTTATTGGTATATTGTGTGTGTATTTTAGTTGTGCCCAGATCATCATGCTTTACTTTAGACTGTGTTCACAGAAGGGGATGTAGTACGGATAAAGCCTCTTTGTAAAATGCAAGGTGAGCAAATACAACCCTTCTGCTTGCTGGGTGAGAGGGAGAAGTGAAGGGAGACATGAGCTAACGTCAATGATCATGGCTCACTCAGATATGATTTAAATATTATGTTGTTACTGAAATAACAAATTAGAAAAATAAATAAAAAAATTTGTTCTGAAAATATCAAATATTTGACAGTAATTTTTAAAGCTACATTGTGTACGAATTTCTTCCATCTAGCGCTGAAACAACAAACTGAATATTACGTTCTAGCCCCACCTCCCACCCCCCCATTCCGAGCGCGTTTTAACTCCTACGGTGGCCGTTTCATGCCAAGGTTAACATGGCTTCCAGTACTACGACTTCGCCCAGTGTTCCTTCCAGAGATGAGGTTACTTTAGAAAACTACATTGCATTTAGTTATATAGTCAGACGTCTGCCGCGTCGCGAGTAGACAATCTCCCTCTGGCATTCGTCACGGTGCAACTGAGTGTAGCCAAAGCACGAAAGACGGAGCTAGAATTTCCAGGAATAGCCGTCGTTGGTGAATGTGTTTAAAAGATGGAGGCTCAACATGAATTCAGCCATTCGAGCAACTCGCCCGTATGTATTCTGAATAGCAGATTCTACACTTAAGAGAATACTTTCATTAGTAGGTGGAAGTAATTACACATGAATGAGCACATATTTTTGAAAGAACAAAGGTTTTTTTGCTAAGAATTAACTCAAAGACATACACAATGTAGCTTTAAAATTATTGAAAAGATTTCATTGTCCATCACCCTCTGTGAGTAAGGCTACAATTAGTAAGGATGTTTTTTTTTTTCCTTCACAATATATATAAGGAATTAACACAAGGAATCATTTGCCTCCAACACCATAGCTAATCCTGAGTTAACACTTTGCTAGATGACCACCAGTATTTTTTCTGAGAATTTAATCATACTTATTAGGACAGGCAAAATAGTACAAGTCTTTTTGGTTGAAGCAGTTTGATGAGGGTCATTTTTTTGCTAAACATGTTAATACATACAACAGTTAAAATAATACAGAGCATCCTTCAAACCTTCACAATAAAAGTCTTAAACATAAATATACTCCCATCTGAACAAAAATAGCAACAGAAACATTACATTGACACAACAGTCTGAAAGATGTTTGCATAATGTGTTTGGGCAGTAGAATTCAATTAGTCAGTCATTTAATAAAGGCCACCCGTCAAATTTGTTAATGTTGAGTTGAAACCAGATATTTACTTATCTTGTATAAAACATTTATTACATTCTTCTAATTCAAAAGTTTGTATACACTGAGATTACAATGCTTTAAAACACATTAGTTTCCCCAGAATATTGTGTTATGGCTTTGTAAACTTCTGAAATTTTAATTCACCACATTTGAGTGAATAGGAGGCACACCTGTGTCTTTTCCCATCTCAAATACGCTGCTACATTATGTGACATACAAAAACCACAAGACATCAGACAAGATATAAGAGAGAATTGTGGAGCTGCTGAAGTCTGGTTTGTTCTTGGGAAGAACTTCTTAGAATTAATCAGGTACCGCGTTCATCTCATCAAACAATTTTACACGGGTATAAAAACCATTATGCCTGATTCACACAGAGTGCAGAATGGATGTGGTTCAGACTCCATACGGCTTGTGCAAAGACGAAAAAACATTTACTCGGAGTTCCAGAAAGTTTCCACACGAATTCTAGTATTTCTGAACACTGCATTCCATGAAGTTACAGAAATTGCATGAGCCAGACAGGAAGTGAGACATGACCCAGAGAGGTGCATCCGGTACATTTCAAAATAAAACCTGTGTTGCATTTCTTCCTGGCTTTTTCGTTTATTATTAATGACAGGGGGATCAGTTCACAGAATTTTTACAAGTATATCTTTAAAAGTATGATGTCAAATTTTGTCAATGTGTTGCAAACTGTTGCAAAACATGCATTGCTCTCTCTAGATTGTCCAACCATCACACCGTTCAGGAAAGAGATGTCCCATAAGATGTCCCATAAGTAAACATGTTTTGATGTGAAAATTGCAAATCAAACCCAGAAATAAAGCAAAACACCCTGTCAAGATGCTGGTTTATACTAGTTGGAAAGTGTCATTGTCAACAGTGAAATGAGTTCTGCCCCAAGATAGACTGAAAGGCCAATAAGAGAGGAAGAAACCATTACTCCAAAAGTAACAGAAAATTACTTATTACAGCTTGCAAACCCCCTCTTGGACAAAAATTTAATATTTTGGTGATATGTCCTGTGGTCTGATGAAACTAAGAATGAAATACTTTGCCATCATGATCAACATTACTGTATACTTGGAAGACAAATGGCGGAAACTTCCAATCCTGAGAATACCCTCCCAACTGTGATGTAGGAGAGGGGCAGTATTAGGATGCTGGTCCATGCTGAACCAACAGGTGGCATCACAAGGAACGAACAGTATGGGAAAATATTCATAAACTTCTCAACACATCAGTCAAAGAATTAAAACTTGGGCTCAAAGGAGTCTTCCAAATGCACAGTGAGGGTAGGCATACTGCCGATTAGTCATCACATGGCTTAAAGAAAACAAAGTCAATGTTTTGGACTGGCTATTACAAAGCCCTGATCTAAGTCCCATTGGAAATGTGTAAGCAGAGATGAAAAGATATGTGTGAACAAAGCAATCAACCATACTCAGCTATACCAATTTTGTCTGAAGGAATGGGCCAAAATTACAGCAAACCATTGTGAAAGGCTTGTGAAAGGATGTCCAAAAGATGTGAGTTATTAAAAGGCCATTCAATCATATACTTAATAAAAATGTGCTGTATGTACATTTCTAAATTTGATGAATGGTTTTTAAATCCCCCCAAAAATTCTCCAAATAATTATTTGTTTAATTATTCTGGCATTAAGCAAATAGAAACCATTTTGGCAATCCAAACTGACCTAAAACAGAATAAATGTAGTGTACATTAACATCAGACAGTGACAAAATAAATATGTATGTAAAGTTTATGTAAATATGTGGTTTTAACTATACTGTATCTTATATAGGAATGTGTGACTGTGGCTCAGGAGTTAGTGGTTTGTCTTCTTTGTTGTGTCCTTGGGCAAGACATTTCACCCGCCTTGCCTACTGGTGATGGTCAGAGGACCCAGTGGGGCCAGTGAATGCCAGCCTCGCTTTTGTCAGTTTGCCCCAGGGCAGCTGTAGCTCCAATGTAGCTCACCACCATCAGTGTGTGAATGTGTGCATGAATGGGTGAATGACTGAATGTGAAGTGCTTTGGCATCCTTAGGAACTAGATAATACACTATACAAGTACTGGTCATTTACTATTTACTATAGCAATGCTGAATTTACTATTAATTAATTAATTTATTAAATTACATATTTAAACACATTTTACAAAACCATGACAATGTTCTTTAATGAATATGCAAACAATAATCATGATAGATAATACAAATTGATGTTTCTTTAAACAAAACAGACAACAAAACAACAAATACATCACCTTAGTGTTGCTCTTCTCTAACAAACACATATGTGCACATCCACATCCCTGCAGCCATGGAAATGGAGATTGCTGAGGTTCAAGGTCATTTCAAGTATTCTGCACCCCGGGGCGCTCCATTGTCAGTGCAGCACATCCTTCAGCTCACCCATGTTCTCAAATTCACAAACAAGACATTGTGGGCAGATATGCATTCCAAACACAGCATTTAAAAGAGCACACATCCAACAGGAGAGCGTCCGTCAGTTTTGAAAATGACTCTACTTTGACCCACTCAGATATTCAAAACAAATACAAGTGTGAACATGAGGCAGAGATACAATTATCCGTGTTTGTTTCCATGCTGCAGTTTGTCTGGACGGGTATATGATTGTTTGTGCTACCATTGTTTGATATCCATGCATTACTTGCGTATGAGGGTTTGTGTTTGGTGGCAGAAGTTATAGAGACAGAGATTTTTAGACTGGAAAGAAGAGGTGTGGGAGCTGCAGTGGGTTTGATTAGCCCCTTTGTTGGAGGTCCGGTAAGCTTCATTGGTTCCAGAGAATAGGTTCCTAATGAACCCAGCCAAGCTTGGACCAAACTTTGAGCTGAAGGCAAACTAAGTTATGATGGTCTGGCAGAGCACTGGGGGTGAGCCGACTGATATATGCCTAGACATATGGTCCCCTTATCAGGGCCTCTCCAAGCCACTTTCACATGTCCGAGGTCTATGTGTGTGAGAAAATTACAAAGGCGATACAAATGGAAAGAATATTTAGTTTACATTTGTTTATATTTCTTTGTTAATTCACTGAGCAGAGGGAAAAACTGGAGGAGAAAAAGAGGGGTTTTTGGAGGGGATGCATGGGGTGCGAGGAATGAGAAGCTGCTTGATGCTTACTGAAAGCGACAGAGAAGAGAGGGCTGCAGGCTTTGTCTTTACAGCTGACCCCAATACACAATTCATCCTAGCACGTTCTACAAGACATGGAGTAACTGAGTAAATCAGGCCAACTTGGCTTTGGTTTGGCAATGACCTCACCAGAACAGATAGATACAATGATTCTGGATTCAGGATGTGAGGGAAAAAGGCTTTTCAGATCTTCTGTACTCTCAGAATTTATGGCAAAGGCTATTTATGTTCCACATGAAGCGGACCCAACAAGCAACTTTGTGTTTGGGTTTTGTGTGTATTCATCCAAATAATTGTGCTAGGAAGCAAGGAAAGGGGAGGTGAAGGTGAGCCTGGCTGCGGATGTAAGACAAATTGTTGAGGTCAGGTTGGATGTGTGGGGATGGATGTCCATGGTGTCCCCCCAACAAGGCTCTCAGTAACTGAGCTGGTGAGGGGGAGAATGGGCCCACTACAGGGCCACACAGCAGGCTCACACAACACTTATTCTACTGGCCAAACTGTCAGCCAGAACAACTTCATTGTGCCCAAAATTGGGGTTGAAAGCAGTTGAAAGCAAAGCAGAGACTTGGTGAGGGGAAGTGGAGGGG
Source organism: Valencia hispanica (assembly GCA_963556495.2). Taxonomy (NCBI): domain Eukaryota; kingdom Metazoa; phylum Chordata; class Actinopteri; order Cyprinodontiformes; family Valenciidae; genus Valencia; species Valencia hispanica. Next base: position 26,879,378 of record OY747704.1, read on the forward strand.
GTGGGGATGCTTGGGAAGGTAGGAAGAAAAGGACGATGCAAAGCTCAAGAGAGAGATTCAAGTAAGGTGGTCTGTAGGAAATAGTGCAACTAGGAAAGGGAAAGCTCCAGAGAACGTGCAGTTGTTGGGATTGAATAGTCTGGGGGGTGAGTTCATTTCACTAAGGAGAATTCCCAGAGATCCCTACACTACAGGCACACAGCCAGAAGTAAGGAAGCAGCAAGAAACAAATGGATTAAAATGCCTTCTGGTGTAAAGGAACTGACAGTGAAAGTTTGCTGCCTTTACTGACGGTGTGATCACCGTTTTAATATATATTTAATATAGTTTACACATGAAAAATGTTTATAACATTTACAATTAGAACAAACTAAATAGATGTGGGATTGCTGCTAGGTCGCCACTTCTTCTTTGCCAAACGATGCCTTGCAAAAGCATATTTCTATTCTGTAACTTTACAAATACAAACCTTAACACATTTTATTGGGATTATTTGTGATAGGGTGGCACAAAGAAGTTCATAACTGTAAAGAGGAAGAAAAGGACATATAATTCATAATGATCTAAATTTAAAAAGAAATCTGAAAAGTATGGGTTGCATTTGTATTCAAGCCTCTGTTACTCTGACACCTATAAATAAAACCCAGTGGAACAAACTGCCTTCAGCAGTTATCTTATTATTGAAGAGTCTGTTTATAATGTAATGTCAGCATAAATAGCAGGTGTTCCATGAAGAGGTTTGTTAGAAAACATCAGTGAACAAAGCATATAATGAAGACCAAGGAACACAGTGGACAGGTTGGTAGAAAGTTGTGAAGAAGTTTTAAGCTTGGTCGGGTTATAAAACAATATATCAAGCTATGAACATCTTACAGAGAAGTGTTCACTCTATCATCTGAAAACAGAAGGAGTGTGGCACAAGTGGAGACATACCTAACTATGTTTGTCCACCTAAACTGACAGGCTGGGTAAAACATCATTATTCAGAGAATCTGCCAAGATGCCCACGGTATCTCTTAGGGAACTGAAGAGATCCACAACTCAGTTGGAGGAATATGTAGACTGAACAACTGTTAGTTCTTCACTCCATAAATCTAAAATTTATGCAAGGGTGGCAAGAAGAAAGCCATTGTGGATAAGAGGCATAAGTTTTCCACAAGTGGTCACAGCAAACATGTGAAGGCTGGTGCTCTGGTCGGATGATATCAAAATTTCCCCTTTTTGTCTGTATGTAAAGTACTTTGTGTGGAGGGAAAGTAAAACATCAACCTGAACCCACATTCAACTCCATCAAAAATGGTGGCAGCAGGTTGGTGCTTTGGGAATTATATTTTCAGTGGGGACAATGTAAAGAAAATGTGAAAGGTGATATGAACACTTTCACACTGAACTGTATATAGCTCAAAATTGTATGAAATACATCAAACCTTTCTTAGCTACACACAAACACAGACTACCAAGAAGCATTAGACATGTCCCTGGAGACGTCCCCCTCCACTGGACCCCAGGAGGGACTCCAGCCGCAAGCTTTGAGCTAGAATCTGTTTACAGTACAACAGAAAGCTTCTTTAGAGTGACATTAAACCAGTTTAAATCAGCCCAACAGTGATTTGTGTCACCTTTCTTCTCTTTGTCTCTTCTCCTTTTTACTTCTGGCTGTTTCAAATTCATCTTTGTGCCCTCTGTGACAATTGCAAAAGGATGAAGGAGTTTACTTAGTCACAGTGAATTTAGGGAGATGAGGAAAGCCACTGATTCTGCATTGGTGTGCAAAGGTGCACGTGTCATTGTGCGTGTGTGTGTGTGTGTGTGTCAGAACTGCCACACTCTTTGCACACACACACACGGACACACACACACATACACACTTACACCACCCCTGTTTGATCCAAAGCTAGCCCTGCAGCTCCCAGAGACTCAACAAAAGACCTCCTCTATCCATTGTGCGAGCCGTGTGTTTCCCAGGAGAGCCCAGGCTCGGTGAGAGCAGGGCCCCAGATCGTTTTCGCCTGACATGGATGTTTATTCGCTCCATGGTCCAGCAGAACACCCTCAAAAAGACTGGCCTGGGCATTTTGACATGCATGACATATACTTTTTCAAGAAGCGAAGAGGAGCTGGAGAGTGCGAGGGAAGGGGGAAAAAGAGGGAGAGTGGATGTCTTGACAGATGAACAGACATTCGAGACAGAGGGAGAGCAGGCCTGTCTGTGAAGGTGTTCTCAGTGCACTCATATGAAAAAGAATATTCAGGATGTTCTTCACCATTTTATTTGCTTCTTGTCTTTACACTAGTCAGCTTTCTTGTCAACCTTGTTCATAAATGTAAAACTCTCCCCAGTGGGTGGGTAGAGAGTTCTTCCTGATCTTGACAAGCTCTTCTATCGCTGACTGCATACTAATTTTCCTCCAGAACCACTGAGCCAATGCAAAACAAACACTAACTGCTAGTGCTACTGTTCAGTGCTTCAGAAGCAGGGTTTCAGGGGCTAAACAGTGATTATACAGTCTTCAGTTTAAAGGAAAGCTTTTGTAGTTGGCTTGTTGGTATCTGTGGAGATCTGACATGTTTCCAGGATAAAGACCAGAGTTCATTCACCAGTAAATTAAAAGTCTGCGAATTTTCAGTACCGGACAATAGCTGGTTTAGTTAAATCTTTGTACATATAAAACACCCACAGAGACACCGGTTTCTCTTTCTGTATCTGAATGCTGTCTCTGAACATACTTCACATTCCCTGACATATCTCAAGGTTTACTTGAGACTGAGAGTGCCTGCAGGGTTGGCTGTGGAACTCAGAAGAGCTCCAGAAGCTGGGAGTTGAAAACAAACATAGAATGGGCTGATACCATCTAATCTGTTGAACATCATTATAGTCTAAGATATCACTATACTCTCTTCCATACCTGCACAAGCCCAGCCTTCAAGCCTCCCTCTCCCTCTCTCCCTTCTCTCTTTGAGGTAAAAGCTTATGTGTTGAAGCTGAGAATGAATCTAAGCCATTGTTAGGTTGCAACTAGACTCTACAAAGTGCTGTTTGATCCCATGTTGGGTCTGAAATGGCTTTTTTAAACTCAAACTGCCACATCAGCTGCTAGGGTCATCCATGCAAAACAGTCAGCTAGTAGACTCCTCCGTTTGTCTCCATCCTTTTATTATTATTATTATTATTATTATTATTATTATTATTATTATTATTATTATTATTATTATTATTATTATTATTATTATTATTATTATTATTATTATTATTATTATTTAATTCCATATTTTTAAATTACAATTAACATGAACATTTACTCATACATTCTTGTCTTTAGACAAAATCAGCTGTTAAGGAAAACTCTACTTCTGTTGTAGAATTGCAGGTATATCTTACAGTAATAAAGTGTTCTATTGAATAATCACTTAACTGAATAATTAGAAATGCATGTGCTACCCAAGATGTTCCCCAACCATTTTTTCTTGAGGTTCCTGACTTAGATCTGAAATTGGAAATGTCCCTCAGCCTTCTCCTGTCAGCACTATCAAAACTACTCACATCAGAAAAAGTGACTTGAGTCCTGGACTCAAGCTGCCCTTCAACCCATGCTTTGAAGATTCAAGGCTTGATTTAGACTGGTAGCCTGGGAGTCTAAAAAAACAAATCTGTATCTCATGTAACTGGGAGTTGAAGCAAGCCAGTATGTAAACCACAGACAGTAGCTGTACCTGTGAAGTGCATATTTTCTTGTATAAGGGAGCATTTGGTTTATTTGCTAAGAATGTTTGTGCATTACAGGATAATAATGGCTCATAATTTGCTAATGCTAGCAATAGCTAGCTATGATAATGATCTCCAACTGTCTTTAAAATTCAGTCTTAAACACCTTTGGGTCATTTCAGGTCAAAGCAAATTAATCTCAAACACCTTGCACTTGGTTTATACCCACAGTTTTAGTCCCACTGGATGGTTGTGCTCAGTGGGGGACTGGCCACTGGGAGCACCAGGACGTGTCCAGGTGGCCTGGCCATCGTACTGGCCCGCTTAGCGATTGCCAACGGTCAGGTTGGGTCGTGCTTGATTTTTAAATAAACAATCCGTCGTGCGGCTCATTAGGGCATCTGCTTCACTGAACTAATAGAGGAAGGGTAGGTGTGGGACATGTCCCCCACATTTTTCGTGTCTGTGCCCTCTGTCCCCTGCACATTACACACTACAGCCATTTAATCCGCTAATATGGGGAAAAATATTTTTTCAAGCTGGTTTTAAATGCACCTTAAGCGTATACATGCTAACATGCGCAGCAGTGAATCACAGACAGGTGCTGTTCAGCAGAGCATGTTCAGCAACCCATCCAGAGCCAGCAAAAGGCAAAAAACATTGAACAGTTTTTTCCAAACAAGTTGTGTAATTTGAGTTATGCTGTTGTATGCAGGGCTGCACTGTTACCTTGCAGCAAGAAAGCCTGGGTTCAAATCCTGGGGCCTTTCTGGATGGAGTTTGCGTGCTTGGTTTCTCTGTTTGTCCTGTGTGTCTCTGTGTTGCCCTGCGATGGACTGGCGACCTCTCCAGGGTGTACCCCACCTCTGGCCCTGTGTCTTCTGGAGATAGACACCACCCCCCGCAACCCTGCATAGGATGGACGGGTACAGATAATGGCTGGACGTTGTATGCAGATAATGTTAGCTAAATGATGACTAGTTAATACATGTCATTATATCATGTTAAGCTAGTTAATATTCATGTTGCCCAGAAATCAGGACAGGTTTATAACTGATATTTCAGAGTTACTTTCATTCCCACGCCAAATTATATTTTGTCTGTATTTTAATAGGTAATACAGGATTGATGTCAATCAGTTTGTTAAATATGCAGGCTGCACATTTACCTGTGCAGTAGACTAGTTATGATACTTTTTCCCATTTAGGTTTTTTCTTCATTCCTTCCATGGCTACTTTCTACTCTTAAATCAATCCAAACCAATTGATGTCCTGTCTTTTGTTAATGTCAAACCACAAATAAACCAACACGTCCAAAATATATTTCATAATCATATCAAGGTCATATTTTCAATGAACGCTAAAGGGAATGTGTGTTGGCAATTTAAATATAATATAGGGTGACCCTATTTTGATTTCCATAAAAGAGGAAACTTGGTCCAATCTTTAAACACAACAATCATATTCTGTTTACTTAAAGAAAACCTTTGATTTTAACATATTTAAAGTATTCCTGCTCTATACGGTAAAACAATTTTTTTATAAACTTGAGATCAGGTTTTACAGGTCAACCAATACAGAAATTACTTTAAAATGTAAATAGAAATAATCAATCTTCTATTTTAGACAGTAAACCCATAACAATAATAGCTCCCTTTTTTAAGTCATACAGGACAAACTATACACAAAAATCTGAAATTATATTCTGAGAAAATAAGTATTATTTTTCTATTCAAAGTAATAGAAAACAAAAAGCAGTATTATTCCAAAGACACTTAAAGTATATACTCCAGTCTTAGTTTTTTTCACTGTCAAATTAATACAGAACTCTAACTTTGCACAGCGTTTTCATAGTTTTTGAGTCAGTTCTGACCAATGGTATGTTTGCCAACTGTCACACAACAAGTCTGCCATCTATGTGTATGGTGCTCTTCGCTACACATTAGTCGCAAGCAGGATGAAATGATGGAAATTTCCTTAGCGTTTAATACTTAAAGCCACACTTGGACTGACGTCTGGTAGACATGAGCTTGAGGACGCCCCGGACACCACCGGACAGCACCGAAAAAGTGGACATCTCCGGGGGAAAAAGGATGTTGCTGCTAACATGATACACAACAACAGAGACACTTCTTTCACAACAAAAATGCAAAATATTTGCTGTATTTTGTAAATTCTGCGCAGCATGCCTGAAATACTAGCGGCAGCCATGAAGTTTCTGCCGGTCTATCCATCCATCCATCCATCCATTTTCTTCCGCTTATCCGGTCGGGTCGCGGGGGCAGCAGCTTAAAGTGTAACTGAACCCCCTGAAAAATCATAACCCCGCCCCGAGACAACATTTAAAAAATTCTACAAAGTGGGCGGTGCCAGGAAGAACGGAGGGGTATGGCCAAGTTTGGAGGGTGAGCTGAGGGGGGAACGTGGGGGTGTGTTCAGGAGGACAGTGACAGCTAGCTTAATCTGACACTGAAACATGGACAGTGACCAAAGCGACGTTGGCAGTTTTGTGACTGATCGATCTGATCAACATTAATCTGTTTTGAACGTTAGCCTATGTTAGCATTACCACTCAGAGACCGGACTCCTCCTGTCTCCCTCGGCCTCAGCAGCACCGAGCTCGGGCGGCGCTGGCTCGGCGCCCTGAACCAGCGGATCTCCTCCGTCGTCACCGGAGATAGAGGAGTAGAGGGAGGCTTTATGGAGCTCAGCGGCCGTGAGCCGTATCAATTCGAGCCGCTGGCTCGGGGCGCTGAGTCAGCGCTGCCCGAAGCCGGCGCTGCTGCTGAGGGAGAGAGAGACAGGAGGAGACCAATCTCTGAGTGGTAATGCTAACATAGGCTAACGGTCAAAACAGTATGTTAGCTATGCTAACTAAGTGCTAATGTGATAATAATGGTAACCTGAAAAACGCAATCTAACTCCAAACTCACTACTGGGTGGGGGGGCATATGTCTGATAGTTTTATACCCAAACCCACGGGGCGTGTCTGTGAGACCATGGCTGCTGTGACATAGTCAATGCCTGTGACGTAGAGATGTACCGCTCTCCACCAATCACAAAATTCAAATGCAGTAGCCACAGTTCAACCCTAAGAGGGCAGCACTAAGACGTTTTTAGACCAAAAAGTGTAGAATTAAACAAGTTTACACCAAAATGTAAAAAAATCCCCAGAAACTGAAAGCCTGCATTGGTAAAGAACCATTTATACAGTTTAGAAGCAAAAAAAAGTTATTTTGGGGTTTAGTTACTCTTTAAGCAAAGAGACCCAGACTTCCCTCTCCCCAGCCACTTGTTCCAGCTCCTCGGGAGGAATCCCAAGGCGTTCCAAGGCCAGCCGAGAAACATAGTCCCTCCATCGTGTCCTGGGTCTTCCCCTGGGCCTCCTCCCGGTGGGACGTGCCCGAAACAACTCACCAGGGAGGCGTCCAGGAGGCATCCTGACCAGATACCCGAGCCACCTCAACTGACTCCTCTAGATGTGGAGAAGCAGCGGCTCTACTCTGAGCCCCCTCCGGTTGACTGAGCTTCTCACCCTATCTCTAAGGGAGAGCCCAGACACTCTGCGGTGGAAACTAATTTCAGCCGCTTGTATCCGAAATCTCGTTCTTTCGGTCACCACCCAGAGTTCGTGACTATAGATGAGGGCAGAAACGTAGATCGACCGGTAAATCGAGAGCTTCACCTTTTGGCTCAGCTCTCTCTTCACTACAACAGACCGGTACAGCACCCGCATAACTGCAGATGCCCTACCAATCTGTCTATCGATCTCCCGCTCCATTTTTCACTCATTCGTGAACAAGACCCCCAGATACTTAAACTTCTCCACTTGGGGAAAGACCTCATCTCCGACCAGGAGAAGGCACCCCACCCTTTTCCGGCTCAAGACCATGGCCTCGGATTTGGAGGTGCTGATTCTCATCCCAGCCGCTTCAAACTCGGCTGCGAACCGCTCCAGCGAAAGCTGTAGATCACGTTCCGATGAAGCCATCTCTTTATTCTGCTAGTCTGTCCCCTAAAAATTTCAGTGCAGCATGCAGGACTTTTACGTTTTTCTCAAAAAATTACGATGAAAAATAAGACATTTTTTAACACCTTTTAATCGCTATCAATTTTGCAAGTTTCACATCACAATTAATCGATTTATGGTGAATCAGCACACCCCCAGTAGGCACCCAACCTAACTCACTCTTGGAGTTTTGCGTTAATTAGGTGGTGCTGGCCTGGGATAGTATTAAATTCCCGGCCTGAATTATTGTCCCAGTCCGCCTATGGTTGTGCTCAATTTTCTTTTGCAACGATATGGAAAGGTGAATCTGCTGGTTACCCTTATAGTGAATACCAAATATTTCCACAGGTCATACCGTCCAATGTATCAGAAATTTTATTGTCGACACCTTCAACTGTAATAATAAATAGTCAGGTGTCAGTGTTGTGAAACAATATGTCTGGTTTGAATATGAATAACTATTAATAAGTGACATGGGCAATTACTAATAACATTGGTAATTTGTATCTAAAGTAAGAACAGAGTGAATTTTTTCAATTAATTTTGAAGATGGTACGCTTCTGTGTTTTGAAAAGTCTCGTAGTTGTATGGAAATTGTCCTGTCGCAGACCCCCACCAAGGCAGCTTAGTCCCCCCCAGGTGGTGATCTGGATCACCCCCAAAATCTAATCATTTGTTGCTAGTCCCACTGCAGACATTTCTTGAAAATGTAATCAAAATCTGTCAATAATCTTTTAAATTATGTTGCTAAATATCAGACAAACCCTGGCGACCAGGTAACCATCCTTTTGATGTATGTAAACATTCTACTCTGTCCCGTGAAGGATGGATGTCACTGAACAGTGTGCAGCCATGTGGGTTAAAAGAAGCGAAGAATTTGTCTTGAGGATTCTCTGTAATCAAGTCATTTAAATCCCCTAATGAAACTTTTCACTCCTATTGTGCTGGTTTTGTATAGTTTGTCTTATTTTTTACACTTGATCTTCTAGCACTTCTGTGTCAGGAAATACGGTGGGATTACTTTTATGTCCTAAACCTTTGGAATAGCAACCCCCCCCCCCCCCAGAAAATAAGCAGAGAGTGTGTAATTATAAACCATTTGAAATTGATTTCTTCATTCAAAATACTAATATTACAACTCTTGCTGTTCCCTAATTTACCTAATGCAACTTTACAATTTACATTAGAAGACAAAACAATGGTTCTGGAATATAACAAACATTTCTTTTATCTGATGTTTTAAGACTGCACTCTCAACCTTGTCCCATTATATAGGCTCTCTTTGTATTTCATCTCTACACCCGAGGTATAGATGAAGGAGTTGAAGGGGAAGGCTGTATGTTTTTTTTGTGTGTCCAATTTTTTTAGAGGGAGATTTGGGTACGCACTCATTCACACACTCGTATGCACACATCTGTGCCCTCAACCCATTTCAGACTGGAGTAACTGTATCTTGATTTGCATAAGAATAATTGACACTTCAAATTAGCCCTCCAATCAAAGAGGATTATTTTTCTCAGCATATGGGCAGGCAGTGAGTGCTGCCATGCTGGAGAATATGAAAGGGAGGAAACAGAGAGTAGAAGCAGGAGGGGGCAAGTCAAAGAGATTAACCCTTTGATATCCTTAGCCAATCATGAAGAAATTGGAGTCCTTTTTATTGAAAATGTAGAATAATGTGTAGTTAAAAACAAGAACATTTGTGGGGGTAAAAAAAAATCTAATTTTTGTTTCATAAAAAAATAATAATAATACACCATAATTGGGAATTGATTTTTTCGATTTACCTTTGATTTGCAAAATTGCCATTGTATAATGAGTACAAATTGAGGTTTTGTCCAAATTAAACCACTAAAGGGAATTCTTTGATGAAATTCCTGAAAATTTCTACTAAAAGAACCAGTTTTGGATTACCTCTGCCCCAAGGCTAGTATATTTACCAACATTTAAGCAATTGCACACCTTTTACCAGATCTACCTCTGTTTGTCTGTCCTCAGCTCTTCTTTCTGTAGTATGATTTTTTTTCTTTGGTTGTAGCTGAGGCTTCATTCTTTCATCATGTGTCAAATAGATTATAATCCATCCGATTTCAAAGCAAAGAAGGCCACAAAGCTGTTGAAAGACAGCTGCTGTATGTTCTTCAAGCCATCACAGCTGACAACATGGAAGCTGTTTTAAGGTCGATCCATGTTTCAGAGGGAATAAGGAACCAGGATTCATTTTGGGGGAAGGGGGTAAAAAGAAGGGGGCAGAGGGTTTGGGGGGGGGAGCCTTGGCGCCAGCCCCTCTGAAGCACTCAGCATCCCCCTGCTTCTGGGATGGCGAATGTGTCTAAGTGTATCCATGACAACCTCACTGCATGCAGGGATACACCACGGCAACATAGCCAAGGAAAGTTGATGTCGGTCTGCCTGTGTATGTGTGCGTAGATTCACTGGATAGGGCACATAGCTTGGTGATATTAATATTCCTTTTCTCTGGCTGAGGTTATATATGTTTGACTTCTTTATTTTTGCATGTCACAAAGCTCTCTGCTGAATGCATAGTAAAATATAGTAACCTTTTATAATTGTAAAACACCATCTTGGTAATGATGGTATTTTATATTTAATAGTGTCACAGACACAAAGAGGATCACCCTAGTATTTTCTCAGGTAAAAAGTAATTGCCTCTCCACACTCCTGAGACTGCTGAGTTACAAAATAACAGCCCCAACTGAGTTATTTTGCTATCCCAGCCCTTGGTTAAATGCAGACCTTAACCCCTGGGTTAGCTTTTAAACTCAAAACATATTTACAGTAACTGATGTCAAATGCAAAGGTAATTAAAGGGTTGGTTGAAAAGATTATTCCTAAACAAATATTATTGAGGTACCTGCTAAATTCTTTGGATTGCAGGGGGCTGGTGTCAATCTCCAGCAGTCATTGGGTGGCAAACAGGGTAGGGGAAGGATGAGGAAACACTGGGACACACAGGACAGACCAATCAACCACATCTAAGAATGCCTTATTAAAATTACAGCTATTTTCTTACAATTCTTTTTTTTTAAAACATAATTGAGTAAATGTAACTGAGTAAATATCAGTTAGGACCCACCTCTAAACTCTGCCCCATGCAATTTACCATGTGACAATTAATTTTTTGATTCCTTTGACAAGGTTCAGTGAAGTAGTCTTATCATGAAGTCAGAGTGCTGGAAAGGGCTTTATTTGAATAATTATGAAGTTCCTTTACACATCAGATTGGATTACAATTTTTGACCCAAAGATTTAGTTGAGGCTTCCCAGGTTTTGTCCCAACACCACGAGCCCACTGTTTCAGTCAAATAAATGACCCAGCAGTTTGTAGAGAGCAATGAACATGCACTTTTTGACACATGCAGTCATGAAGAGTCTTGCATGTTTGCATTCTTACATTCTGAGTCAGTACAATCCCATTTGGGATATGATGGATTTTCTTACTGAAAGTAACTACTAAAGGAAGCCCGGATAAGTTCTTTATTTGTGCCACAAAGTGAGCAAGAGAGAGAGAAAACAGAGGGATTAAGTTGCTTTATGGGACTTGGGCTTTATGCTGTTTGTACATTTTAAATCATGGACTCCTGCACAGATGCACTCATTCATTCACACATTGATATATAGAACCAAACTGAGATCCTGTGGGAGCATATTTTTAACCCTGACCACCTGACTCTTTTCTGAAGGGTTAAAGGGCTGGATGGTGAATCCAGTAAATAATTCACAATAGTTGAAACTCTTTCAGTGTAGCGTCTGGAAAAAGCGGGAGGGAGACCTCAGAGCCCATGCGGTGACACACCATACACCAACTTAAACCTGCTTGCTGTTTTATTTAGCGGTGGGAGGAAGAGTCCTTGCTAGTTAAATAAATTCTGAGGTCAAGAAACATGTACACTTGTTAACACTACTTTTGTCCTGTGTTTTCAGGTTGCATGGAGATCATTACCCTTAAGTGACCAAAACCCTCAAGACTGAAGACATTTGGATATGCATGTACTCTCTAAGGTGAGCTCTCTCATTTAGAGCTTTACTCTTTTGGTCTTCTAGTTATACAGACAGACATTTTCTTCCATGAACCAGCAGTATTTGCATCTTTCTTTTCAAACAGTAATATATCACAGTGTCAGTAAGACAGTTTAAGTCAGATTGTTTCTGTCAAACTGTAGATTTTGGAAGACATAATAAGAAATATGGCACTAATAAATTCATCTGACCCACATTTTACTGTCCGATCCATTTCTCTGGAGACACAGAAAGGGTATTTACACAGGTAAACCGGGACTGGTCCCTAAAACGAACGAGGGGTTTTTCAGAAGAAAAAGGGGTTATCCATAATTTACCATGCTCTGGTTGCCAGACACTTAGTAGATAATGCAGTGCTTCAAGCATACAAAACATAGAGCCTTCTTGGTACTGGTGAGGCCATTGTTGTGTGTTTTCCGACATGTCTGTTCCCATCCATACTGATAAATGAATAAAAAACAACAAATGTCTCCCTAGGGTTCAAAGGCATGGACAGAAATGGAAAGAGAAAGGAGGAGCAGGGAATGGCTAGGTGGAGAGACATGTTTGAGTATGTCATAGCTTTGTGCAGGTGTGGTGTTTAAATCTTAGCATTTGTGGACAGGTATCTGGTGACAGTCAAATTCCTAGACATGTCACATGTCCAAAATAACTCCTGCTGTGTAGAATTGTGCGGATAATTTGAAGAAAATTAATCTAATTTGTGTATTTGATTTAACAGTGTTTGCACAAGTTATTCTTGGAAAAAGTATAATCTTTAAACTATTACAGGGGTTCTGATGAGTCTTATTCTCTGCAGATCAGCAGCATCATTTTACTTTTAATGGAAACCTGAGGGGATTTTACTGCTGTCTGCTGAAAATAGCTAAGGCATACAACTTCTCCACCCTGTTGTCAGAACTGGGCCAGCAACAGACATAACTTTCTGGCTCAGTCAACTTAGTGAGGAACCCGCTGACTTTATATATTGTTTATGAATGAGGGAAGCATTTCCAAACATCTATGTTGTTCTACATAAATCCACATTATTTGGGTTCGGTGAACTACGCTTCTGGTTTATATATTGATTTGTCTATGCATCTATGATGCTTATAGACACAACAGATTGGTTTTCTCAGTTTGGTTGAAAAAAATTAAAACAGAAATGCAACAGCGAAGATCAGACGGTTTCAGCTCACTGTTTTTAAACCTCAAGTTTGGTTCAGAGAATCAAGGACTAAAAATATTTTTCCTAGTTTTATCTTAGTATGTTCCTTTTCTCTCTAAATATAATATCACCAGGTATACTGGTTCAAATATCTCAAATAAAACCATTAGTTGTCACTGGGTCGTTTTTACGTGAAAGACATGCCATGTCTTAGCTGGATTGGCAGAATTATAGAGAACATTATGTTGCTTGTTATTTTAAGCAAAGTTTTGTTAAAATGTTAAAAGCAGTTTATATCTTACTTTCGGTGAAGCTTTCTATTGGCATCTTCTTTAGGTATTTATCGAGATTAGTTGGTCCTGGCAGATTAAGTTAACAGCTAGTCACAATTTTGAACCTTTAACCCATGGTCACTTTCACACTATTTTACCAAAAAAAACAATGGGTATTTACATCAGGAACAGAGGTAGGAAGCGGTGTGCCACCAATTATCCATCTGTATGAGACACATACTGAGAGCAGAATATGTAAAGCATTTCCAGTTAGAGTAACAGTCTAATATAAAACTATAGCAGTGTTAAAATATAATGGATTCATGGATTTTTATACTGCCTTATTGTTATTTTCATTCAAGCAGTTTCTCTCACTAGAAATGTTTAATATCTTCCTTTGCTATTGCATGTTTCACACAGAAAGATCTCTAAAGGTGGCACACCTCATACCCCAATTTCATGTCTAATTAATCAATCAGCTTATATATAAATCACTGCCCAGTGCAAACAGGAAAGTTTAAAGGTTCATAAACAAGCACAAACTGCTACTATGTCTTTGAGATGGGCATGGTTTTAAGATGATAGAGGTCTGCTTTAGTCTAGGCTCTTATCTGACCAGCTGACCAACATAAGCATTTGGACTAGCTAATTAGAGTTTCCTTCTTTAAATAAGATTTTAACTGCCTGTGAAATTTTAGCTGGCAGTTAATATAACATTTATAAACCCTTTAAGTGAGAACAACCATACTAATAGCAAGACATTGTGAATCGTCAAATAGAGAATACAGCAAAGTGATTGTTGTGAAAACAAGAAGACCCCACAGATAAATAGATGGACTATTTGTAGTGGTCGTTTATGAAGATTAACAATAATGCTAAACAAATACTTAGAATGAATTGAATGTGTTAGAAATATTGTAATAATATATATATATTTAAAAGAAACACAATGTTCCATTTATAAGTTGCTTGTGAAGGTCTTAGCTTTTTATTTTAAAAATTGGTTCTTTTTTGGCCAAGATGGCCTTACAATTTTGCCCTCCCCCTACATCCCCCCAAAAATGTGGGCACGCCATAATCATCTCTATGATGTATCCAGACAAAACACAGGGGTGGGTCATGTTTTCAGCTGCATTATTAGAAGTTGATTCTTCATTTTACGTCTTGCTCTTCTAACACACCCTTTTTCTTGATGTCATAGCAAGAAATATATATACCATATCGGATGAACATTTACAATTATGATCTTGCTTTAGATACTTTAGGTACTGATTCGCTCCTATTTGTTTTCCTAACTCTTGGCTCTTTTTCATGTATGCTTTCTCTAATCTGTTCCATAAAACTTACAGTATGTTTTTTAGCTATAATTCATGTTTTTCCTAGTTTGCTAACAAATTTTTACAGACCATGTTCACGATATATTAAGATGTAAAGCTACAAAGTCAGCAAAGAAGATCAGGTATTTGCACAAAAAGGTTCATGCAGCTGCGATCAGCTGTCGCATAATGTGAAGGCAGGCAGCTTTGGATTTTTAAGAAGCCGTGAGCAGACTGGGTGGTTTTATATTGGAATGTCTGTATACACCTCCCTTTATTTTTTAGTTGTCCTGAACTTGACAGTCTGTAGCCCAGGGACCCCCTGCCAGCTCTTCAATGTTCAGTACTCTCAGTCAAAACATCAGAGAAATCGGTTGATGGAAACAGCCTGTAAAGTGCTTTTGTATTTTTCTGAATTTCCCTCCAAAAAACTTTGTGGAGTTCTTCTTTGAAACCACAGCTTTGAAAGGAGTCATCAATTTTTAAAGCATTTCAAGTGTCTGACAAAGTATGTATGTTTTGCTTTTGCTGAAGCAAAGGGATCCTGGCATGCTGCTAAAGTATTATTGTCTGGTGAAGTCAATAACCGAAGATTTTGACCTGAGCAACTTAAACACTCTTATTGAAAAGACACTAGCTGCTTTTTTTGTTTTGTTTTGTTTTTTAACTTATTCATTCATATTAGGTTGAAGAGCAACTCCAATATCCAATACAGTGCATTGCAAAAATATTCATAGGCTTCAAACTTTCAGGCATTTTGTTATATTAGAAACTAAAACTTATTTATTGTATTTGATTGTATTTTATGTGGTAGACTAATTAGTGCCTTATTGGGTGCCTAAGTGGATGTAAAATGATAAATTGTTTGTAAAATTACTGCTGAAAGTGTTTTCTGGTGGGACTCTACCAGCTTTGGGTATCCGGAGACTGAGCTCAGTCAGACTGAATAGAGAACTGCTTAGACATCAAATTCAAGTATTTCCACAAAATAACCATTTCGTGATGCTACCACCACTATCTTAAACTGTAAGGATGTTGTGTTCAGAATGATGTGCCGTGTTAGTTTATGTTGTCTATTTTTGCATGTAGGCTGAAATGTTACCTTTTTCATCTGAGCTTAGCACCTTCTTTCACATATCTGTTGTGTCTCCTACATGACTTGTGGCAAATTTTAAACTAGACGTTTTAGGATTTTATTTTAACAATGGCTTTTTTCTTTCTCTATATTCTTCTTTAAAATCGAGATTTATGAAGGACATGAGTGATATTTCTCATTTCAACAAATTTTCCCACTGGAGCTGTGGAACTCTGCAGCTCCTCCATTTAACAAAGGGCTATCAAGTGCTTCTCTGATTAATGCTCTCCTAGCCCAGCCTGTCAGCTTAGGTAAACCTTGGTGAGGTTACAGTTGTGCTATCCTTTTTATATGATGGATTTAAGAGTGTTCACTGAGATGTTTAGTGTGTGGGATATTGTATCATAACCTTACTTTTCTTTAAATTTCTTCACAACTTTATCCCTGAATTTTCTGGTGTGCTCTTTGGTCTTCATTATGTAATTTATTCATGAATATTCTCTGATAAACCTCTGACGCCTCCACAGAACAGCTGTATCTATACAAATTACACACAGGTAGAATCGTTTTTCAAAGTAGTTGTAAAGTAGTATCATAAAAATCCAGTGAAATACATTGCAGTTTTTGGTTGTAATGTGACAAAATGTATATAGGTTCAAAGAGTATGAATACTTTTGCAAGGCCTTGTAAATTCTATAGTAACTGTGAAATCTAATACAGAGAATG
Source organism: Valencia hispanica (assembly GCA_963556495.2). Classification (NCBI taxonomy): domain Eukaryota; kingdom Metazoa; phylum Chordata; class Actinopteri; order Cyprinodontiformes; family Valenciidae; genus Valencia; species Valencia hispanica. Next base: position 26,895,666 of record OY747704.1, read on the forward strand.
TAATGCTGTAATACCTCTAGGAGCAGAAGAGGGTCAAATATTTCAGGAGCAGCTCGGGGTGCAGGTAACCCATGTTAGACTTAGCGTTTACAGAGGATCCAATAAAGTGTTCTGTCGACCTTAAAGCTTTCCAGTTTCCTCAATGAGAAAATAATACCCAGCTGTAACCCTGAGACACTCCCAGGCTTGTGTCCTCAGCTAAAGAAAACCTTTGCTTGGTTTCTTATCAGGTTCTAAGGATATCATGTAAGACAATACATGTGAGAAGTGCAGAGAGAACAATGGGCGGAAAGTGCAGTGTGATAAGAGGGGGACTAGTGTCAGTGGATATTGCTGAGGCCTTTGTTGCCTTCGAGTACACTGTAAACTCACAGCTAACATCATTTCTTCATTCAGGGCTCATGATCTGGGCGTGATGAAATTCTCCAGCAAGTGATGTTCCTTATTCTTTAGCAATGAAAAAGTCTGTGGGAGCAGAGTTTTTTCTTTTCATTTTTGAGTGAAGGCCCAAGAGGTAACTGATCATTTCCTTTACCATAGATCACACTATTTTTTTCCCAAAGCAGCATAACAGTTATTGTTACAATAAAATTTATTAAACTAACCATCTAGGGATGTTTAAGTAACTGTTTTCAATGATTGTCTCTTTTAGATGGACGAGTTATTCGAATGAAGAACAGAGGAGGGTGATCTTTGGCAAGAAGAAGATTTGAGATCCACTGGACTCTTATTCTGCATCAAATAGTAGTCCAGCACCACCAAACATGTCAAGCAATGATTTTGTTTGAAATTATATTTCTAAAAGGCAAACGACTTACTAATAGGTGTAGTTGAGTAATGGAACACCACCAACAGACCTAAAAGTCATGGCATGCATGATGCAAAATTGTAGTAATTAAATCATGACTTAATAGTTACATGCTCAAAATGATAGCAGTTCAGTCAATGACCTCATTCATTCTGTGAAAAAACAGGCATCAATGATTGTGTCCTTATTCAAGGACAGAACCAGCAATTGTTGTGTATGCTAATTACAGGTCATTCCTCTCAGAAAATCTGAGTAAGATGGATTGTTCCAGACATTGTTCAGAAGGGCGGTGTACTTTAATCAAAAAGTTGATTAACCCTCCTATCACCCTTGGGGTCAATTTGACCCCATTCAAGGTTTATCTTTCAAAAAATAATAGTTAACTTTTTTCCGGCTTCATTCCTTATTTGTTGGGGACAATTCTATGGGGTCAACTGATAAAGCAGAAATTTTTTATGGTTATTCAAATTCAAATTCAAATTCAAAAATACTTTATTGATCCCAGAGGGAAATTAAGGTTATGTTTTTTCAATGAGCTGTACACATTTAGCATACATCTAAGTATTGAAGGTGTGTGTGTGTATGGTTATGTTTGACCTACTATACTCACACCTGCCGAATTATAACTGATTTTTCCTGTGTGGTCCCACAAGGACATTAAGAGGCCATGCAAAAAAGGGAGGAGCAACTTATAAAAGCATCCATGACAGCCTTCTATCTAAATCATTACTCTTGGTGCACTGTGTACTCTGCAATCTGTGCTATCTAAAGAAAATTAAGTCTGGGTAAAGATTTACTGTCAATGAGGTTTTGGCACAACTATTTGACAGGAAAAGTGACATAGAGGAGAATGTATCAGAGACAGGGGATTGTGTTGAGGAGAACCTTGATTTTGAGGAATTCTCATCTGATGAGAATGAGAGTGTTGACCCACCTGTCTCTCAACCATGATAATTTTTCACATCTTATGCCTTGGGTGAGGAATTGCTCAAAAGGAAGGTTACCATGTTGAAGACAGTGAGAAAAAACAAACTCTGAGCTTCTTGCTGTCAAGAACAGGAAGGTGGCATCTTCAGTGTTTGCCTTCACTGACAAAGCAACTCTAGTCTCCTATTGCCCCAAGAAAGGGAAAAATGTCCTGCTGCTCAGCACGATGCACAAAAATGGTGTCCTGAACACCAGGGAAGACAAAAAAACCACAACTGGTGCTGGACTATAATGAGATAAAGGAAGGGGTGGACAACTTGTACAAAGTCACAGCCACATACAGCTGTCAACGAATGACTGCCTGTTGGTTCCTTGTCATCTTCTTCCACATCATTGATGTGAGTGCATAGAATGCATTTGTTATATGGTGTGAAATTAACAAGGATTGGAACAGAGGAAAATGGAGTCGAAGGAGGATTTTCCTGCGGAAGCTTGGTAATAGCCTCATATTGAAAGAAGAGGGTGCCTTCCAAGAGCATCAACAGCTGCTGTAGTTATCATGAAGGACATACAGAAAAAGACAAACAGCAGAACTTCTCCAGTGGCACAAACCACGGGCAGCAAACATGAAAGGTGCCAGGTTTGTCCCACTAGGAATGACTTTAAAACTAGAATGACCTGTGCATAATGCAAAAAATATATCTGCAAGGAACATGCACACACTCTCTGCACACCCTGTGTACAGTAGGGCAGAAAAAAAAACGTGAATTTTGGACAAGTACTGTTCTATGTTCTATTTGACATTTTTTCGTATTTTTTAAATATTTTGTCTTATTTCAAGAAATATTTTCAAGAAAATATTCACAATTATTTTTTACTTGTTTCTGGAGTAGCCTTTTTTCCAGTGTAAGTCCTATGATGTGGCTTTTGTGACTGAAGGCTTAAAAAAAGAAGATGGGAGACGTGTGAAGATTATTAGTTTAGATAAATACAATAAATATGCTTTATTACACTGGAAAAAAGGCTACTCAAGAAACAAATAAAAAATAAATTATACAAGATATTTTCGCTTGTAATAAGCAAAAAAAATTAAAAATCTGCCAATGGAACAAGTGAATATTTTCTTGAAAATATTTCTTGAAATAAGACAATTTATTTTAAAAATACGAAAAAAAGTCCACAAACAAGGGATTTTTACTTTCTTAAAAATCGTTTTTTGCAGTGTTCTGATTATGTTCTGTTTCACAAATGGTTAATTTTCACCCCAAATACCCCCACCTCACAAAAAAGAAAAAAAAGTCATAAACACACACACACACACACACACACACAAAAGAACAAACAAAACAAAACTCTTCAACTCTGCCATTGGCGGTCCCAGGATTTATTCTAAAAGGCATGGATGTACATCAAAAATAAAAAATAAAAATCAGATGAAAGATTTTGAAGACACACTAAATCTAAAATGGAAAGTTTGACCTGATGGTGGCCATAGAGAAAAGGTCATGTCATCACCAAAAATCAATAGAGTTCATCTTCTTATAGTCATTAATGTTGTGAGTAATTTTGAAAGGATTTAAATGCAAACTTTTCATGACCCATTTATTATAAATTACAAGTTTGGCCTACTGGTGGCGCTAGAGTTTAATTATTAATGGTCTATTTATGTATTCAATAAATAAACAACGTTTCTGGCATAAAAACTTGTTCAATTATTGTACGTAAACCAATTCCTGGAGGTAAATATCCCTAAAATGTGTTAGTAATATTTTAGGAGACTAGGAGGGTTAAAAAAGGGGATAACATAAAATTAAGTGCAGAAAATTTGACTCCACTAAAATGATCTCAAATGTTTTAAAATGGAAAGCAAACCCAGAATGATGGGGAGAAAATGAAAAACTACCATTTGAAAGAATCAGAGAATCTCCAAAATAGCAAAGACTCTGCTACTGATCAGCTCCAGGGTGATAAAGGACTGTTAACAGTTACCTGTGAGCATTGTGACAATTTGAAGATACCTACTGTATGTGAAGCCTCAACAAGAAGTCCCTGGAGAAGACCCTTTTCTTGACAAAACAACAGAGGCTAAAGAGGAACATATTTACTGTCCAGAAGGGAAAGGGCAGAAAATGTTGAGAACTGATGAAAGTAATATTATTATTTTTGGGTCTAGAGGTCACAGAACGTTTGTCAGACAAACTCCAAATACTGAATTCAAGCCAAAGGACACTGTGAAGGATGGCGGCCCAGGCATAATGGTATGGAGATTTTTCCAATACAATGGTGTTGGACCTGTTCATTGAATACCAGGGATCATCGATCAGTTTGAATGTATTAAAATACTTACACATGTCCCGTTGGCTTATGCCTCAAATGAAATGCCATCGAAAATAGTCTTTTAAGAACACAACATGTTCAAACACAGCATTAAAGAGAGCTGCATTTTTGTTCTGGACCAACAAAACTGTGGTTATGGAATGGGCAGCCAAATTCTGGGACCATAATCCAGCAGAAAACTTGTGAAATCAAACATCCTGTTTTTTAGGAAAACCAAGGAATGCAGAGAATTGTTTAAGGCCCAGTATATAAAGCAGTTTTCAGAAACAGTGACTATAACACTGAACATAGTTCAGAAATTCATAGGGAATGAAAATCAACCATTCTTCAGTTTAGACAGTATTTGAGTGTGGAAAAGAATTGCAGACTTTTGATGTTTTCTTGTTTTCTTGTCTTGTTTTCTTGTAAATGGCCCAAAAATAATTATTTCATACTTTCTGTAGAGTGATAACAAATTTGATACTTTTTTAGGTACTGGTTTGAAATGGAATGTACAGTGTTCTTAATGCATCTTAATGCTATTGTTTTTAACAGTTTATTTACATTTTACTTTATACAGTACTTTAAAAGCATAAAAAATGATTGTTAATTGTTGACCAAACTGAAAAAGTCCCCCTTGATCTATCAGGCATCAGTCTGTTTTATACAGAAGCAAGTCTTCTAAAATGCAATGAATGGCATTTCTCTCATTAAAAGTTGATTTATGTAGAAATGACTGTTCATAAAGTAGATTTCTTGACAGTTAAATAAAGATTTTCTTTTATTTAAGCAATGTTTTGGGTATGAGTTATTTCCTCTTTTCTGTGCAACATTTTGGCACTCCAGGCATAAAGAACAGTATGCCTGACATAATTGGGTCCCCTTTGGCTGAGCAAAGAGCATGCAAGCTGATAAAAGCTGGCAGGATGATCAAAGCATTAGTTCATCCTGATCAACATCGTACACCTGACAGAGTTGTAGTTTATCTAGACAAAAATCACAAACTATGAGAAAACGTATTTCAGAAAGCACAACAACCAAAGCAACTAAAACATGTTGCTGTAGTGACGTCTGTTTAATGCTACTGTATGTGCCACACTTTTTTGTTACTTTTTGTGAAAGAAAAAAGTCTAAAGTTAAACCAGTTAGTTTTATGACAGAAAGGATCTCCTAACTATAGTTTAACATACTCAATTATCACTCATTCATCTTTCTGTACTTCCCCATTGTCTCTTTTTCAACTTATTCATATTAATTCCGTTTTCCTCTTGATTTAACATTCATATACGTCTATCATCCTGCCCTCATTTCCTTTACCAGCATAATTCTTCCCTTCCTTCCTACAGCCATCTTTCAGACTCATCTGTTGCCACTCCTTCACCCCAGCCTTAAAGCTATTCTTTTTCTGTCTATTCCACTCTTTCACCCACCCCATCTTCCTTGTATTTCACCCCCTCTCATATGTCAGTTCCCAGTCCAGTCTTCCACTTGTCCAGTCATCATTTTTTCACACAGTCCCATCCCTTTAATAGGACCTGTATCATCATATCATATCATGTAGAATACCAGATCAGTGGTAGAGATGAAAGATGGCCTCCACCTATCCCCTTCATCAGCCACACACACACATGCAGTCAAAACTGCTCTCACACACGTCAGTGGTCATATGGGACATGGATCCAAGTTGATGGCTGTCTCTGTGAACATTTCTGCCCCTCATGTTTGCAGCAAAATGCTGATGGGGTTGTTAAAGCGGTGACAGGTGAGTCGGTGTGTCTTGCGGGGTGTCCAGTGATGTTTGTTTTAACTGCCAGGGGCTTTTGTTAGGAGACAAAGGATGCCTTGGAGCTATAGTGTCAAATCTGCAGGTAACCATCAAAACAAAACAAACACCAACACAAAGTGTCTGAGGAGTGTTAAAATAGCTCAGTTTCCTTCATATCAGTTGGGTGGAAGCTTTTTTGTAGAAATAAAGAAAAAGGGGAGGGATATCATTGACTCTTATTTCCACAAAAAGACAGAATAAAGCCATACAATGGGAGGCTGAATCTAAACAATATGATCAAAATATGCATCAAATATCCAGACATGTATAGATGTGTACGAGCAGACCAAAATCCATTGTAGAACATCTATATACTACAGTGAACTGGTTTTCCAGGTTATATTTGGCTGAGATAATGCATTGCTTGTAAGTCATTCTAATGTGAAATATGATCAAATTGGACCCTTTAGGAAACGGCAAACACTGTTGAGTCACTTCCAAAAGGAGCTTTGTGTCACTACATGTAACAGTAGTGATGGTTTGTGAGATGTGTGGTGCATTTTAGGTATTTAATTTGATTATACCAAACCAAATGATGTGGAGAAGCGTAGTTATAAATTAATTTATTTTTAATTTCAGTTTAGTTCAACCCAATTCAGTTTGACACAGTATGGTTCAATCTAGTTTAATTCAATTCAGTTTATTTGAGTTTCATTCTGTTCAGTTCAATTCAATGAATTGTCATCAGCTGAGTCTTGTTTATTTACATGTCTCTAACAAACCCTCAAATGTGATATCAAGTCACTTTTCTCAGATCTAATTAGTTTTCAGTTATCATCAAATCAGTTCACTCCAATACAACCTTATGATATAGTCAGATTCAGATCCAAATGCATAGAGTCCGCTGCAGTCCAAATTATAACAGTAATAGAGTCTAACTAGGTTAATCATTGCCAAACGGCAAAAAAACCAAAAACAATCTAAGGCAGCTCAGCCGCAAAGGCACGTCGTTGACTTTGCTACAATGCCTCATCCTATTCAAGGGTGTGGCAAACCAAACTCAGTATAACTAACCATCTGCAGGGACTGGCTGTTGGTTTTGAGCAGAGACACACAAAAAAAAACAGAACAAATTATCTAGGAGTCTTTTTATTGGAAAAATATGAACAAGATGTTAATATTTAACAAGGACTACTCAGATGGATCTTGTAGTGCTTTTATTTAGAGAACAGCTCAAGTACAGAGGGAGGCACAGAGGTCCGGCTGGATGAGCAGGACAGGAGAGGGTCAGGAAAGGCGGTTGGCTGGCAGATCTGGGCAATAGGGAACAGCGAGAGGTTGGCAGAACGAACAGACTGGGATGACTGACTCAATGATTCTGAGGCAATAGAACCAGATGACAGAATGGTTATGTGGTCAGTTATGCTGCCTTTTAACCACAGTAATAACCAATGAGGTGGAGATGAAGTTTAATGAGCGCAGGCGGAGGTAGTTGAGTGAGATGACTTCCTGACAGAACCCCCCCCCCCCCCTTCTAGGCCAGGTCCTGAAGGGCCTGGGCGATCTGGATGGCGATGATGGAAGTTGCAGATGAGGGACGGATTGATGACATGCCGAGAAGGTACCCAGAAATGTTCCTCCACTCCGTAGCCTTTCCAATTGACCAGGTATTGGAAACCGAGGCCTCGGGGGCGGGATTTCTGGTTCCGCCAAACTCTGTACACAGGTCCCCTATCCACAAACCAGGGAGGAGACGGATGCGGATCTGGAGGAGACAGTGGCGAGGTGAAGCTTGAGTAGCGAGCAGTGGAAGACCAGTTGGACTTTGAGGGAGCCCCGAAGGCGAAGGTGGTAGATTACTGGGTTGATGCAGTGAACGACAGGATAAGTTCCAATGAAGCGAGGAGACAGTTTCCAGTAGTCGGTGTTGAGTGTCTGGTGGACAACCACACCCGATCCCACTCTGTAGAGCTAGAGGACGTAGCCCAGGAAGGTGGTGAATTGCTGGTGAAATTTGCAATCCAGCCCGTGTTGATGCAGCAGCTGGAGGACACAGCAGACAAGACGGACGTGGTTGATCGCCGACCTGGAATAAATTAGGATGTCATCCAGGTAGACAAAGGTCCAATGCCAAAGCATGTCATGGAGTACATCATTGAGGAATCGCTGAAAGACTGCCGGACTGTTGCAGAGGCCAAACGGAATGACCAGGTACTCCCAGTGCCGATTGGGGGTGCTGAAAGCCGCCTTCAACTCGTCGCCCTCTCTGATAAGGTTAGAAGTGTTTCTCAGGTCCAGGCGGGTGAAGACGGTGGCTTGAGACAGAGAGTCCAGGATGGTACCGATGAGTGGTAGTGGGTGACGGTCACCCACTGATGGTGGCCAGGTTGAGGCCCCGATAATCAATACAGGGGCGGAGAGTACCATGCTTCTTCTTGAGGAAGAAGAAGCCTGAGGAGGAAGATGGACAAATAAAGCAGGTATCCAAGGCCCCCACTATATATGTCTCCATAGCCTTCGTTTCATCAGGGGACAGGGTATACTATCGGCTGCAGCGGGGCATGGTTCCTGGCAGAAGGTTGATTGCCATGTGTGGTGGCAAGGAGGTGGCTCAATGTTTTCTGAAAGTCTAAGCCAGGTCCCAGTATGGGTGTGCCCTCAGTAGTGGGAGGGGATGGCTGAGAGCCTCTGGGTCTGGGATCTGGTTGATGCAGAAAACAGCGTGATGGACAGTTAGGACCCCATTGCAGGATCTGTCTGGTGGACTAAGAGATGTGTGAGTCATGATGCTGAAACCAGGGGTAACCCAGAATGAGTGGAGTGACATCAGGTGACATGACCAGGAAGTGGATGGTTTCTTGATGGTCTCCAATCTTCATCTGGATCCTAGTGGTGCAGTGACGGATGGGACAGGGTTGGAGTGGACGTCCATCTACTGAGGTGACAGGTATGGGATGTTCCAGTTCTACTAATGGAACCCGCAGGGTCAAGGCCAGACATGAAAATATGAAGCTGTCGATCGTCCCCGTGTCGAGGAGAGCCTGACAGGTGTGATCGGGTTGTTGTCAACGTTGAGTAGGAGTGGCATCAATCAGGTGAAATTCCCTCAAGAATCACCTGGTTTGGTCGTTTCCCAGCCAGAGTTGACACTGTACGAGCTGATGTTCTTTGGCCCCGCAGTAGCGTCTCTCCTCTTGAGTTGGATGACCAATTTGCATGGGTTCGTCCATTTCCGGACGCTCTCGGTAGGGGGCAGTAGAGCCAGTCTCAACTGGGCGAAGAAGACGACACTGTCTGGGGGTGAGGGGCGAAAGGATGAGAGGTAGCCAGTCCCGGGTTAACACTTGGCGGTCTAACTCCAAGGCCAGGCGGACGGCGCTGTCGAGTGACTTGGGCAAGTCCTGCCAGGACGCAGTTCTGTCATCCTGACAAGGACTACTCAGATGGATCTTGTAGTGCTTTTATTTAGAGAACAGCTCAAGTGCAGAGGGAGGCACAGAGGTCCGGCTGGATGAGCAGGACAGGAGAGGGTCAGGAAAGGTGGTTGGCTGGCAGATCTGGGAGATCGGAAACAGTGAGAGGTTGGCAAAATGGGCAGAGTGGGATGGCTAACTCGGGAATTCTGAGGTTGGAGAACCAGATGACAGAATAGGGATGCGGTGAGTGATGCTGTCTTTTAACCAGAGGGATAGTCAATGAGGTGGAGGTGAAGTTTAATGAGTGCAGGTGGAGGTTGGAGAGTAAGATGAGTTCTGACAAATAGTAACAGTTACTCTGTCAAACATTGGGGAAGAGAAAAAGCTATACACAGAATCCAACAGCCAGATTTATCAGTAATGTAGAGATAAAAACATAGAGAGAACAGAGAGCTAATGGCAACCTTATTCATAAAAAGTACTAAATGGAAAGTAAATGGAAAGTAGTAGGATAAAGAAGCCGAATGAATAAAAAGTGGTCAGAATTTTTTTAAACAGCCTAAGCCTATAGCAGCATGACTACAGTGACAGCTCAGGGTAACCTATGATTAACTCTAATTATTACCTTTTTTTTATTATTATTACTAAGCCTAAATGTAGACAGCATCAAGGACAAAAAAGGAGGAGTCTGATAAATAAAATTTCTACTTACTTTGCTACTTTTAGAAAACAGAAGTGAAACTGCAGTCTGAAACTAAAGTTATCTGCTGGAAGCGTATGGAACAACCAGATTTTGATTGAAGTAAAAGAAGTACAAAGAAAAGTAAGGAAAAAAAACTAAATATAGAAAAATTAACAATAACAGGGAATATAATATAATCTAACTAAAACAGCAAATCTTAAAGAAGAGAAAAAATGTTTTCCTGTCAAATATGATCTAGGGTGCCTCATATGAAAACATTACAACTGAGAAGTTTCAACCATGTTTTCTGTTACAAAAATAAAACTGGGTAATTCTTAAACCAGACACAAGATAACAAAACATGTTAATAAAAGAAGATTTCACAGTATACCAGATAGTTTTAAACAGTAGAATGAAGCACAACTAATCAGGGAGAACCAATCATGCATGGATAAAGCACACAAACCTCACCCACAACTCACTGATGTGCAGCATGGCAGGATCAGTGATAGCATAGCATAAAAAAAATGAATTTTCAAAACCAGGTCTCTTGGGTAAAGGTTTGCCTCCTGTTCCAGAAATCAGATTCTTCAGCTGAGTCATGGACAGTGTGTGCCTACTACAAAAGAAAATATGCGTCACATTAAATAAATCCACAAGTGCCTACCGTTAAAAAAAGATAGAAAGATCAAAGCATTGGTTTGTGTCAGCATTTATTCCTCTGGTGCCATACTCATATTCCTACCTCTCTAGCAATACAGATGGGTATTTGAAATATTACTGTGAAATAAGGTTGGCTTCAAGCAAATATCTTAAAATGTCGGTCAAATTGCTTTGTTCCAACTACATTTGAGTTTTTATGGTCTCCATGAGTTTATAGTATTTGCATACTCCACCTTCCTTCCACAACCAAAATATTGCACTTTCAAACTAACTGAAAATTTGGAATCCATTTAGATGTGAGTGCTGGTCCCTTTACTGTTTCTTATCATTTTGATTTTGGCATATTTTTAAAATTGTGAGCATATTCCCATCAGAGACTGTTTTGTTGTGTTCAGGGTATAGTAATGGGGCTGGAGTCTATCATAGCAGTCTACAAGGTGGGGGATTCCTTGGACATTTAACCAGTCCATGACAGGGGAATACTAACACATGGTATGAGACAAACATGGATGTGAATGAGTTTACCCCGTTTGCATGCATTGCCTTTTCATCCCAATCTACTTCCCATAAACAAACCATGTTCTATGCATTTAATTAGATCATTGCCTAGCAGTAGCAGCGGCAGATGGCTCCATGTCATACTTAGAAAAGATGGGCATGAAAACGAGCCGTCTGCATGAATGTTTTCTATCACCTTTTGGAATCCAGTAGGACAACTGAAAACTTTAATACATTTTATTTAATCTATTCTTAATAAACTGTAAGGGAAAGTAGTTACATTCCTATATGAATGCCATCTACCCATGGGAGGTAACTCAGTTATTTTGGTTGGTATTTTGGTTTGATTGGGGGTCACAATCTGTCAACAGCTCCCAATCAAATTGCTCCTTCAAGATTCTGTACCCCCATTTCATAAGTCTTACCATATTGTTCCTCCCTTCTCTCATTTTGCAGCCTTGAATTATTATTTCATACACTTGTACTTAAACTACAACTGTGTCATTTTATTTTCCATTGTAATTAAATAAGAAAAAAAAATCATATGCATAAATTAATTCAGTTCTCTTATATTATTTGAAAACTTTTCATTAATCTTACTTGCTCTTTTTTGGTTCTGATTTGCATTTGGAGCAGTTGACTCTTGCAAAAAAACAGATTATCCCTAGAATGGCTGCACAGTGGAGCAGTTGGTAGCGCTGTAGTTCCAGGTTCAAAGTTTGCATGTTCTCCCTATGCATGCATGTGTTCCCTCTGGGTATTCTGGCTTCCCAAAGTTCAAAAATGTTAATTGGTCTCTCTAAATTGCCCTTAGGTATGAATGTGTGCGTGCATGGTTGTTTGTCTCTGTGTTCCTCTGCGATGGACTGGCAACCTGTCCAGGGTGTACCCCACCTCTCACCCAATGAACGCTGGTGATAGATACCAGCCCCCTGCAGAGGATGGACAGGTATATTAATGGATGGACTCTTCTCTAACCACATTTTCTCAGAATAGACGATAAATAACTTATAGAAAGTCTCTGTATACTGTCAATTATCAAAGCAGTGACTAAACACCCCCCTGGTGGGTAGAAATTGATACTTGATCGATACCAAGTATGACATGGCAAATCGCTTCCTTTAAAAAAAAAAACAAACGGCCACAACTTTAAAGATACAAAATGGTGAAGGGGCAGAATGACCAGCACCCATGCCAACTTTCCCAAATGGGTATCATTGATGGAATCAGTTTAAAACTGCAATTCAACGCTGTGGTTCAGCTGCTTGTGCTGTTTCTTTGCTAAAAGGAGGTCCTGAGTTCGAATCTAGAACTGGGGCCTTTCTGCTTGAGATTTAGATGTTTTCCCCATGCATTCATTTCTTCTCTCTGGGTACTTTGGTTTCCTCCCTTTCTCCAAAATTATGCATGTTAATTAGGTCAGGTTATTTGATCTCTCTAAATTGCCTTCAGTAGTATGTCCTGTGTGTCTCTATTACTCTGTGATGATCTATACTTCACCTCTGGCCCATGATTCACTGGAGACAGGCACCAGCCTCACTGTGCAAGGCTCCATGTGTATTGACAGTGGATGGTTTTCATTGTGCAAGATTTGAACAATTTATACTTATTGATCTCCACAGCTTATGAAAAAAATTGAGTACAAATAAACTTGGACAAAATGGCTTAAGTACGTGGGTATGAAATGGTTTGTCAAAAGGGAAAACATGGAAGAAGGCTGAAATGAAATTGCAACACATGATGGGACTATGAATTAAGGACAGAGGTGAAATGAATCTTGTTTGCCTCATCTCTCTGTGTTCCTCGGTTGTGGGTCAGTAATTTTCATATTTAGACACAATTTAAAATTGTAAAAAATTTGTAAGAGATAAATATTGTCCTGTTTTACAGTTATTAGTTGTCATTATTGTAATTTCTTTGCACATGACAATTAAGCAGTTTTATAAAAATCTATTTTTAAATCTCAAATTGTTAACATTTTGTTATCAAGGGGCCATAACACCTGTAATTCTCTACAGGTTAAGCAACTTTTGCCAAATAGTTAACCTTTTCCACTGTGGTATTTTTCTATCCAAGTGGATCCCCTCTAAAGAGGTACATTGATATTATCAAGGTGAGCAAACACAATCTGATTTGAAATATGAGAGTATGATTTAAACCTCTGATGAAATATTTTCCATTCAAACTGAAGGTTTAATGTGAATTGTGTATGAGAACATTGTTGTTAAAATGTTCTTTTTTGTGCATGAACATGACCTTGGTAGCAGCTTGCAGGTAAAAGTGAGAAGAATTTCTCAACTCAATTGTGTTGGAAATGTTTTTGCACCCTTCTTTGCCTCCCTCTACTTGATATAATTTTTTTTCTTTCCCTCAAGACTGCATAGTATTTCACTTTTATCTACAGATAGCAGGACTTTGTGTTATCTTTTTTGTTTGGGGGAAGATTCAGTAGTTGCATCCAGCCCGTGATCCCAACAGACGACGAGATACAGAAGTCTGAGTTGACAAAGTTTACACAAATTGAAATAAAGGGTTACTGAAACTACACTATTTTTTCCTTACTCTCAGAAAATCTCAGAAACCCCAGATAACTAGAAACAATTGACTTTTTAATGAACTGTACCCTGAGCAAACAAATGTGTAATTGATTAGGAATACATTGTAGAAGGCATAATTTATTGATACCCTATTGGACACAATCCAAATCCCTTATGAGCTCACATTGTTTGACCAAAACATACCTTTACACTTAGTAAACCACATGTTAAACAGCACATTATAATGTTAGGCTGTTATTTATCAATTCAGTAAATAAATTTTTAGGAATTTAGGTATATTAAGGCAAGTTGCTGATAATGAGTTTAGTGTTTTGTGAACTTATTTCAATGGCGTTGGAAGATGCAATGCCAAAGGAAAGATAATGCTTAGCTGTTGACAATGTGGCATAATTTGGTCACCAGATCATCACTTTAGTTTTAGAACATGGCAAAACGTCTGGGCCCATGGGTCCCACAGCTATAGCTTACATGTGCACAACAGAATTAACACAATTGTGACTCAAATATCACAGCAATGCCCCCCAAATATTTCTTACTTCTCTCAACCCTCAACCATATGTGCCCCCTTCTCCTTAAATACCTTACTTAGTAAATATATGACCACTTTGGGGTCATTTACAGAGAGCTCATATTTAATTCCCAAATGGTCAATTGATCTTGAAGATGTAAACAATAAATAAAATGAGACTGTGATTCAAAATTAATCTACCTCTTCCTGATGCTGCTGTAAATTCCACACCCGTGCTCCCAATACACACTCACAATTCAGAACAGGAGTGCATCAAAAAAGGCACACATACTTCAAAGCTTTGATCATAGTTGGTATACATATACAAAATCCCCTTTATTTCCTCCTCTATAGGCCCATGTAATATGTCTTTTTCAATATGCAAGCATATATGGTATGATACCAGTGTAACAGCAGCTTTAACAACTGAGTTAATTTAAATAAATAAATATTATTCAGATGAACTTTAATTGTGTTCATTAACCAAGATTGTTGTATTTGGAAAGTCCTCAAAACCTTTAACTTTACTTTCAACAGACAGCAATAAAATTTTTGCAAAGACCCAAAACAAAGTTAGGGAAGTCTTTTGGAAGTGGATGATTTTAGGCTTGAAGTAGGAATAGTGCAAAAGCCCCTTAGTCATACTTTGTAATGAGTCTGCTGTTGCACAGCAGTTCTATATGCTCAGTCTGGATGTTTGCAGGTGCTCTCCATGTCAAAAGTGAATTAATAACATAGTACTTGCATGGATTTATTTTTGTGCTTCAGAAACTGTGAAGCACTATATGAGGTCTTTGCACATTATGCTCAGTTTATCAGCAAAGTCTGCACTTAACAACACAGTGGTTTGTCATTTGTTTATAAAAAGGAATGTGCCGCAAGTTTCATTTCTACACCTGGGAGTCCAACAGGAGCAGCTAGTGCACACTCATGTCATAATCCATGAGTAACTGCTGCAGTGGATTATGTGATATGTAGTGTGATTGGCATCAGCACCTTATCAGGTGGCCAAAAATAATGATAATAATATTAATTATATATATATACATATATATATATATATATATATATATATATATATATATATATATATATATATATATATATATATATATATATATATGTGTGTGTGTGTGTGTGTGTGTGTGTGTGTGTGTGTGTGTGTGTGTGTGTGTGTGTGTGAGGTGTGTGTGATTATCAGCTATAATTGTGTCATGGGAAGGCCATGAGCTTGACCTGTCTGCACATAGGAAAGTTACCTAATGACTTTGACAACCAACACTACTGTAAAAAAAATGTGGTCAAATTACTGAAATAAATACCAGCAGAAGGTCATTCAGTTATTCTGCTTTGATTAGAGGTCATAATCTTTCACTTTCTGCAAGAGTCAAGTGGCCCAGAACAGAATTAGAAACCAAAAAATCGAAAAAAGGTCAACTACAAAGTCATAAAATGATATAAAATTAAGTTAAATTACATGAGAAAATTGACCATTTCTTTGACTATCAGCATAATTTATAAATGCTTAACTGCAAAGAAAAATGAATTAATATTCGAATAGGTTCATAGCTTCAAAATTTGTTTTTTTCAGGGTACAATCTGGAATGAGATGTAACCATGTATGGATATGAAACTGGATAGAAAATGGTTGAGTGAGCACCGATAAAACTTGGTGTTTCCAAGCAGGAATAATTTATGGCTTAGTACTTCGAGCAAAACTTCATTAAATAGTCGCTAATCAGCTCAAAAATGTCAAATAATGGTAAAATAACTAACTAAATAAATAAGATTACAGTGTGTAGGGCTCAAGGTTGGAAAACAAGTGTTGATTGCATGTGACATTCTTATCATGTCAGATGCTTCGTTATAAATACAGCCACATCAGCTTTGAGGCACTTTGGAAAACCATTTTCATCCTACAATCTGAACTGCCCCGTATACTGCAACCAAACATGCTTTATACTGTGTTAACAGGACCTTTAGCCAGCTCTGCATACAAACACCACCAGGTTTTCTGGGGATGTGCTTTTCACAAATGGGACAACATATCAAATGTGTCCACTTGGAAAGCTTGTTTTCAAATAGGATACTTTATAGATCACGTGAGGAATTTACAACAGGACAGTCATTCAGTTTAAATGTACATCCAAAATATAGAAAAACAGAAACGTTGCTGTCATCCTTTCCGACTCCTCAATAATGACAACATGACACTGTGACAGGCTGTCATCATACACATCTCCACATTGACTGTAGCATGTGTGGCTGCTGTGTGTGTATCTGTGTGTGTCTTTCTCTTTTTGTCCAGTTGAGAGTGATTGATTTTGAAGTGCAGAATGTTGACAGAGTGTTCAGCTATCCCAGGAGGTGTGAGACCATGGGCCCGAAACAGAAGAGCAGCCTTCACTTCTTTCTCCGCACTCCCTCATCTGCCCTTTTTTTCAACACATCTCTCAACGCCGTTCAATCTATGTCCGTTTTTTTCCCCTCTCTGCTATTTTTATCCTGCTCTCTGATGGCTTTATTGATAGGTAATATCGATATTTATGGCTGGATAAAATGAGCTGAGGTCTTGGAAGTGTGGGGTGGGGGATCCTGTATGTGGGTCAAAAAGAGACAGGCATGCTTGCTGATTTTCTTTGAATTCACAGCTGCTTGAGCTTATACCTCAGAGATGCAGCCCCCTGTCAAACTCTCCAACCAATCCATGGGAAGAAAAGAAAAGCAGTGAAGATGTGAAAAAAAGAGTTTCATTACAAACTCAGTACTTCTTATATATATTCTGAATATTCTACAAATATGCATGTACAGTATCTTCTTGCACACATCACGCAATGTTAATGCATGGAGAAAAACATGCAATTTTTGATTAATTTATCAATAAATCATATATTTGTTGCAGCTTCAACACCACAGCAAAGAGGATAGTACTGAATTAATTTCATGCAGAGTGTTTCTGCAAAGTGTCTGACCTCTTGATCTCATTCACGTTGGTCGAATAAACTTCAGATTTGGACAATGTGAATTTAATTTTGTTGCATCTTCAAGACCTGGTGGTTGTTACAAAGTAAGAAACCGAGCAAGTGATCCTCTCTGCTCCTCCATTAGTGATGTCATGTTACCCACTCCTGGGGCTCCAGCTTTGTTTTCCCATCATGCCCCTGTTGCCTGCTGGTTGGTTTTTAAAGAAGCAGTATTCTTCTTCAGCCTTTCAATTATACCATGCCCTGTAGCAGCATCCTGCACCCTCCATGCACACCAAGACAGGAGCTAAGCGAGTGGGAGGAATTGATTTGAATTTGGTGTCTAATGGATGTTTTGGTGTTCCTGTGGTGTTTTTTGTGTGCGTTTGTACTGTGACTGGCTGATTTTAACTCCCTATAACTAGAGATATTCTGCAATAAATGTTGTTTGGAGAAGTGCACTAATACAGAGGAAGTGGGGAAAATGTAGAGGTTATGTCTCCAAGGGAAACCTGAAGCGACAGATTCAAGTCTGTGAAAAAAAATGAATAACTTGAAACTTGACAGTTCAAAAGTTAACATATTTTCTTTGCAATATAGGCAATGCATCATAGCAAAATGGAATTACAAGCATAAGTTTTTACTCAAGGTTTTAGCAGTATTAAACATTTTTCAGAAAATAAGACTTTCATGACTAGATGTGAGTAAAAACTTCCATGGCAATCCCAGCTACACACCAGCCCCATGTATTCCTGTCTCCCTCCATCTGAGTCCCACGGCAACCAGACATGGGTCAAGTTCTTCTTTTAAAAGGATGACAGAAAGGTTGAAACCTTGCAACCACAAAAGCAAGCAGTCTAGACAAGGCCCCACAGTCCTGACCCCAGTTAGACCTCATTCCCCATGGGGGCCCATAACACCTTTGTTTCCATGTTTGATGAATTCAATTTCCCATCATACGAGAACAACCGCAAACACCATGATATAAAAATTTTGAAACTTTGACGACAGGTATGTACAAGGCACAAAGTTACATTGCACATTTTTAATTATTATGAATTCTTAAAATTATTATCAACATAGGTATTCAAAAAGATAAGCCGCTTGGCCTAATAATAAACTTAGACTTTATTATTCAGCT
The DNA here is from genome assembly GCA_963556495.2 of Valencia hispanica. NCBI lineage: Eukaryota > Metazoa > Chordata > Actinopteri > Cyprinodontiformes > Valenciidae > Valencia > Valencia hispanica. The sequence goes on from OY747704.1 coordinate 26,913,911, forward strand.
AAAGAAATTTATGACAAAAGAACACTGACGTTTTACTTTATTTATTATTTTCAAAAACCACAATTATATGACAATTGATTTTGGCAAAAAAAAAAAAACTCTTTGTAAGAGATAAAGTTACACTCTTGCATGACAAAGATTTGAATTATTTATACCTCTGGCATATTTAGATTTAAAGTAAACGTTTAATTTAATCAACAGATTTCTTCTGTCTGGAAGTTTTAAAGTGACCAGACCAGGGATTTTAGGGTTAGGCTGATGGCAAAGAGACCTCCCAACCTTATCACCAAAGATAAATGGCCAAAATATAAAAGGGAGACATGTAAAAAGCTGTTTAGCAGTTATATGAAGGGTTTAATTGATCTAATGCCAACAAAGATTTTTTCCATTGATTATTTGAGAATGGACATGTTCATCATGCTCATTTTTATTCAAATGAAAGTACTTCAATTAGAAATAAATCAACATTATTCAACAAAAACAATTCAAGATTTTTGCTGCTATGAAATTATCTTTTGAGAGATGTCTGTCTTATTTTTAATCAGATATCTATCTATCTATCTATCTATCTATCTATCTATCTATCTATCTATCTATCTATCTATCTATCTATCTATCTATCTATCTATCTATCTATCTATCTATCTATCTATCTATCTATCTATCTATCTATCTATCTATCTATCTATCTATCTATCTATCTAAACACATACAAGACTACTCACCATATGAAAACAGATACAAGTGAACAAAACTTTGCCCTCTACCTGACTAAATTTATAGTGTAAATTCAATTCTCCATCAGTACAAAATTACGTTTTTGTCAAACCATGTTGGCATATACAATCTGGCTACTGTACAACTTCCAAGTTTGAACATGTGTAATATTTTGTACATGTTCTGAACGTCTACATTTTCAAATATAGTTGTCTTCACCTTGCAATTGTAGGCAGATTGTGTTGTGCATAATTCTTTACTATTTTATTATTGCCTTATATTTTCACTACAGGCAGTCTTACTTTTCTGTGATCTTTGAAAATTAATCTTTAGGCACTTTGAAGCTCAACAGCTGCAAAATTGACAGGGAATTTTACAGAGGGAAGATACTGTACGTCCTGGAGCCCGTGCTCGAACAAAATAGTCCTCACGACATTTATGATTCTTCGCCTAAGCTAATTGATTCTCAAAGACACACATCTTTAATTTGGTTTCACGCTGTTGAAGGCTGTCGATTTAGTCATAAATTATTTAATCATGCAGTAAATATACAACTTTCATAGCAATCAGTTTTATTCTTTAAAGCGGTCCATGAGAGACAGAGGCCAAGGCCTCCTCATTGTATTTTTCCCTAAAGTAACTGTGGCTAAGTGTTATGGTAATTAGCAAGCCTTTGTATGTATATGTAATCTGTCATCAATTCACAGTTATGGGTATAGATGAGACTATTGAGAAACCAGACAAATCAGTAAAAATCCATAGAAATTAGAAGCTATTGTTTCTTTTATTGTAGCTAATATTGTCAGGGAGATGGCTCCTGCAAAATCACGACCACTTCCTTTGTCTACGAAGAAGAAACAGGGCACTAATAGTAAAAGGTAAAATGTAGGATTTTCCTTCCTTTGTCCAAGTGTTCCTGCAGACTCCTTGTCCACCTCTCTCCATCTTCTGCCTCCCCACGGAGAGCCCTGAAGTGTCTGAGTCATCCTCGATTACAGTATGTATTTATAGACAGTAGAGTCAGGACCTGGGCCCAGTGTGTATATGTTAGTATGCGTGTGTGTGTGGGCGGATAGGTGTCTTCACACTACCTAAAACAAGGACCAATTGTTTGATGACTCACCTCAGCTAGTGGACATTGCACACCAGGTGAACTGACGTCAACCTGACCTGAGACAGAGTAACTGTTTGTAGTGACCTCATTCAAGATCAGGCTAGAGAGGTGAAGTGCTAGAGACTATCCGTAAAGACCCTGTTTGATTTGCTCATTTCCTGAGCACGAGACAAAGTAAGCATGTGGCATTGCACTGTATGAACACAAAAGCCACATTTGTGGATTAGAGGTTTTTGTCTTCCCCTTTACCCACACACATTGATGCTCATCCACAAACTCAGTGTGTCCAGATGCACACAGGAACAAATAGTCCTTCACAATGAACTCAGACAGCACATACATACAAACTGTGACTATGGGGGCCTGCATGTTGTTGATGTTTGAACATTTCAATTGAGAAGGCTCTAAGACCTGCAGCTGGTTTGGTCTGCTTGGGTAAGAGAGGGGGAGATCCCCTCTTTTTTTAGGAGGGAAGACAAGAATTAAGGCAAGAATGCTTTCTCAATGAGAGATGAGGCATATTGAAAACTATATTAAATTACCCTGATTAACAATTTTGCCACGATCGGGCAAGCCGTAGGGGGTGCTCCACGGGGAGGCCCGAAGACTATTCATCCCACAGCGCTGGGGTCAAAAGGACCCCCAAGTTCACAGGCTCAGACCCTTTGTTATGCTAACGCTGTATCCCAAATCAGCTGCCTCCTCCATTGCTAGACACAAGCACTTCCCTGAGAACTTGAGAGAAGTCGTCGCTCCACTGTTCATCTAAAGCCCTCCACCCACTCCACCCTGACACACACGTAAACACACACAGACCCAGGCACTTTCAAGTACAACTTCATATTTTTGTAATTGGAAAGAGGGTGGCAGATGTGCAGCAGTGCGTCTCTTTGCCCTAAACGTATGTATGTATGTATGTATGTATGTATGTATGTATGTATGTATGTATGTATGTATGTATGTATGTATGTATGTATGTATGTATGTATGTATGTATGTATGTATGTATGTATGTATGTATGTGTATATATATACATATATATATATATATATATATATCTTTTGTGTCAAAAGGAAAAGTTATCCATAAAAACATGTTTTTCCAAAAATGAAATTAGATATATTATTTATTTTGAAATCCATAATTCTACATTTTTGGTAAAGAAAATATATCAAGTAATTTTCCATTAAAAAGAAAGTGTTTTAACCCTTCAGTCTCATGGGAGTGATGATCAATACATATTAGGAGGGGAGTTGATAAGACATGTATTAAAGGTCAAGAGTTAAATTCTGGTCAAACAGCCTTGACCTAGGGTCAAAGTGTTTAGTGGAAGCATGCCACTATTGGACAATTACATCAATCTTGAGTGTGGACCTGGTGCATTTATTTACTCAAGAATGGTCAGAAAAAGAAGTATGATCTTATTATTTTATTATAAGTTTACCTGGATAATTACATACATTTTAGTATTTGCACATTTGTAATTATTATTATGATTTTATATTTGAGAAAATTTGAAAAATTAATTACAGCTTTAAGGATACCACAAATGGGTTTCACACATGATGTATAATACACTCTTTGTCTGGTAGACATAAACAACAATTTCAAAAAGATAAACCACAAAATTAGACAAATTTAGTAAAAAACAAAACATCCAACAACAACAACAAAAACATGCAATATAATTATATACCACAGTTCTGAAGACCCTGATGGTCCTGAGTTGTGGGCTTGCTCAACTGCCCTCTTCTCTCAGCTCCCTATTGTTGTGCCAAAACCATAACCAGGAGAGGGAGAGAGGGAAAAAAAAGATCTCATCAATGCAAATTAAAACCCAGAACCTGAGGAGCTTCACTTAGCTTGCCAGTTCTCAAGAATAAAAAAAAAATTAAAAATCACCATCTTATACTTCCAAATCTTGCTGTTACATACAGATTCCTCATATTAACATGAAATAGTCAGTCGTATCCATGGATTAGTCTACAGTGAGTTAAAAAGCCGTATCCACACTCTGGCTGCCACAAGAGAAAATAAGGACGCCTCTAATTCTGCCAGCATAATTGCCTGATTATAATGAGCTTCCCTCTCTCTCTCTCTCCCCCTCTAGCTCTGTCTAAATTTCTCTGTGTGTCTGCTATTGTCCACACACACACGTAGTCAAACACTGCACCCTAATTCTTATAAATCAGTCTTCATATGAACAGGGGAGGAAAAAAATTGCATTAATATTTTGGACTGCTATACTTGTGCGCCATTTGGGTAAATGCAATGTGTTGTTTTTCCTGTGGGTTCAATATTGAATAGAGCTTTTGTAAAAGAACAAGAAAAATGCAGCATGGCGGTGACATTCTGGCAAACACACTGACTGTGCCATGCAGTTCATCTGTTGGTGTCTTAGTCTTTATTTGTTTAAATCATAAAAATTTTCACAAACCTCAGATTACATGGTTGGTAATATAAAGTGGAACATATATTTATAAATTCAAAACTCTTCTTAGTTTTTAAACTTATTTATGAGCAAGAAGTTGAACAGCAGCCACCTAATAAAGCACCAGAGCACATGACATAAGATTTTATTATGTCGGCCGGTATTTTCTATTCAAATGAACATATGACTATTTCTAACAAATATTGCATTTTATTTAAAGCTTTTTTAATCTCCTTCTTCAGCTCTCAAATGCCTCTCAAAGGTCAGCATTTTTAACTTCCAATCTCATTGTAATGTCAGTTAAATGCAATGAAATAAACCATAACAAATAAATAAATGGACAAACATGATAGATAGATAGATAGATAGATAGATAGATAGATAGATAGATAGATAGATAGATAGATAGATAGATAGATAGATAGATAGATAGATAGATAGATAGATAGATAGATAGATAGATAGATAGATAGATAGATAGATAGATAGATAGATAGATAGATAGATAGATAGATAGATAGATAGATAGATAGATAGATAGATAGATAGATAGATAGATAGATAGATTATAGAAATAAATGCAGAATTAGAGTATAATTTTATATAAATATAAAGAGATGATTCTACGGCTACAAATATGTATGTATGTATTACTACTTCTATTGTTAGTAAGTAGAAAGTTAGGATGTTAGTAACTTTCACACTTGCTATTCTGTGTGTAATATTTTCATTTAGGCAGCTGGATGCATCGCCTTGTTCCACCAGGATTTGTTCTTCCATCCTCCTAAAGCCGTCTAAACCCAGACATGGCCTAAATGAACGTACCCACTCATGAACGCGTTTGCTTAATTACAATCCTTGATGGAAAACCTGCAGCGGGAGAAATCTGAATACATTAGCTGAGAGAACATCAGCACTTAATAGTTTGTGCATATATGTATAATATTAATTGTGGTAGGTGTGTATTTCCTATCTTTAAAATAAAAAAACACATTCTGTGTGTGTGTGTGTGTGTGTGTGTGTGTGTGTGGGTGTGTGTGTGTGTGTGTGTCGGTGTGTGTGCGTAGGTGTGTGTACGTGTGTCTGTGTGAGTTAGCTCATTTTGTAAAAATACTGATAAATTGTGCTTGTATTATGAAAGGAACTGTTATGTTGGATGCTATGAATATAACATGTACAAGTTTTAAAATAACATCATTTGTAGTGAGCATTGACACAACTTAATCTTGGAAAAAAATAAAAATGTGTGCTTTGTTTAAAGAAATTATCCTTTTTTATCTTAAATGACAATGAATCTAAAATAGATTTTTTTAAATGAGAACAATAAAAATGTTTGTTTTTTCCCTCTTGCTGCTTTGATGTGAGTGCTGAAGAAGGATATGCACTGACGAGGGATGTAAAATAAATTTTTCAGGCTAAAATTGAGCTTTGAACTGTATTGTAGGATGTTAATGATTAGGATATTTAGCAACGACTCTTGTTAATCCTTTACAAAATCTTCCAAGCAAATGGGATGAATTTCTGTGGTTAACCAAATCTGTGCTATGAATCCCACATTACTCTGCTTAAGCGAGAAGCTGCTGTTTTCTGGAGGAAAAATGTAGACTGCACATAAATTATTCAGCAGTATTTGCATTTGCATTGTAATTTGCATGCTTGCAGATTAGAGAGAATGAGGAAGCTGCACCAAAGAGAATTACATTTTGAACCATTTTCATTCCTGCTGGTGAGGAGATGACACAGATTTTTCTTCCATCGCCCCCCTTCTGCATCGAGGTACGCCACTGAGATCAGCGGCACACATTTCAAACTGTTGTTTGATTAATAAAAGAAGGAAATGATGTTTAATGCTTAGCAATGCTCGTGCACAAAAAGCTCCGCCATTAAAAATGAATTGTGACATTCAACAATAAGTCTATTTGATTGACTTGGCTGAGATCTCTACTGTAATATTCCCATCGTATTTATTAATATTTGAAGGCTTGTGCTTTAAGCTGATGCTCAAAAGTGCTAGTAAGCACAGAGGAGATGTCGGATGGATTAAACAAAAGGAGTGGTGTGAAACTTTCACAGTGCGCTGAAGATCCTGGCTATTATGTTTAATCTAAAAATAACAAGGCTGACTAAAAAGAACAGACAACACTGGCTAAGAAAAGAATAAAAGGAGCACAGGCTCCAGAGAGCTAAGAGTTCAAACAGCTGTAGTCACTGTGCTGAGTGGGATGAAGACAAGAGAATAGAAAGTCAGAGACTGTCTTTGGTTTTAAATAAAAACTAAGTCACTTGGACATGTGTGGAACAGAATAATTTATTTTTAAACGGTCATAATCAAAATTGATTTTTGAGAGATTTTCATATAATTACATCTGTATTCAAACATTAGAGATATTTTATTCTTCTTGATACATTTGCACTTTGTGTTAATAGTGATATCACTTTATTTATCTGGATTAATTTTTGACATCTTTATTAGTAAATAACTATCACTCAAGGATACAAGAGTTGTTAGGTTTTTTTGAGAAAAATATATAACTGTATGCAAGAATAGGCTGGCACTGTATGAAAGTGTGTGTCTAGGTGCCATGAGAGAGAAGCTCTATGCATCAAGGGGGTGGAGTAGATATCTCTGCAATAAGAGAGGTGGGCTTAGGCAATATATGCGCATGTGCAAATAAAGCAAAGCCCTTATGTACCCACATAGAACTGAACATGCTATTATGCATGTATACCATGAGTGCAAGAAGGAACGCACAAACGTGTGCATAGATGTGCAAAGCATGTGCTCATTTTTGCCATTTGGTTACACCCAGAGCCTCGCTTTGCAAAGGATGCAACAAAGCCATCAAATATTTTATTCAGAGTAATCCAGTAATATACAAGATAACTAATGAAATTCTAAAAACTGAAATTTCACAGACTAGATCAGAAAACCTGTTTCACATGAACTCACAAGTGATAAGCACAGACACTGCAAAACACATTTGAAACTGGTTAGAGCCATTGGATTAAGAAGCACTCGCATGCAGATACTTAAGGCAGAAAGAGTATCCTGTAATTATTAAGCATGTCAAACTTAACACTTTTCTTCATTAGGCATAGGCTGGAATAAACTTTGAGTGGAAACCATACCATACATTTGTTAGTTTGATATTTACTTGCTATTAAATTTAAAAGCGGTTTTAAATTACAAGTGCTTATTAGTCAAAACAATACATTTTGCTGTTGTGCAGAAGTATTTCTTGTTGCTTGCCATCTGTAGTTTTAAAACATTGCTACATTAATAGGAGTGATGGATTGTGCTCCTTTACTTTACAAGAAATGATTGTCTAAGGTTTTTATGTTCAGAAATATTTGCAAAAGGCTTTGTTGAGGTGAGAAATTAAAAGAGAATGGGAAGAATGGTCTGAAATGATTGAAAGGCAACAGCAGCTTAACCATTGTTATACCAAAAGGAATTAGAAGAACCATCTCAGAACACACAATACGTGAAACTGATGGGCTACAGCAGTACAGTCCAAAACAGACCAAAGTTGCTTCTGTCAACTAGGGACAGGAAACTGAGGGTACAATTTTTCGAAGACTGACCAAAATTGTACAATAACAGAAACATTGCCTAATTCAACTAGTCTTGATTTTGGTAAGGCAAGGCAATTTTATTTGTATAGCACACTTTCAACAACAAGGTGATTCAAGGTTCTTTACATGATTAAGAGGTAAAATAAAAATACCAGTAGAACGCAAACAAAGCATATAAAGTAAAAACAGCAAGAAGCATACACAAAACATGATTCATCAAAGCATTACTCAAAGGCAGCTCTAAACAGATATGTTTTTAGTTGTGATCTAAAATAACTCAGTGTTTCAGCAGCTTTGCAGTTTTCTGGAAGTTTGTTCAAGATTAGAGGAGCATAGAAACTGAAAGCTGCTTCTCCCTGTTTGGTTTTAATTCTAGGGATGTTGAGTAGACTGGAATTAAAAGACCTGAGTGTTCTGATGGGTTGGTATAGTCACAGCAGATCTTCAGTATACTTTGGTGCTAAGCCATTCAATGATTTATAAACTAGTAAAAGGTTTTAAAGTCTATTCTCTGAGCTACGGGGAGCCAGCGTGAGGACTTTAGAACTGGGGTGATGTGGTCTTCTTTACTAGTTCTAGTGAGGACACGTGCAGCAGCGTTCTGAATCAGCTGCAGCGGTAGTGATTTTTAGATGAAAAGGTCAGGAATAGGTGTAAAACCACATGAAAACATCTATTAATCATGCCCTGCATCAGCAGTTCAAAAATGTAATTCAGTGAAATACATTTTATTGCCAAACATTGGACCTCTTAGTACCAGGTGAGCATTGATCAAATACAACAGCATGGCTGAGTAGTCTTGGTGAAGATGTCCATTGCTTTATGACCACAGTACCCATCTTCTGATGTTTACCTCTAGCAGAATAAAGCACCCTGTCCCAAAGCTCAAACCATCTCAAGCTGGTTTCTTGATGAAAACACTGCATTATCTGTACTCAAAAGTCCTCCACCATCATTAGATAATACTCTTTAAATTATGAAGAACATAAAACAGTACCACTGCTCCTCATTAGGCATAGGCTGATATGGGATCCTCTAAGTATGACAATTTTGAGTTTATGGTGTCATGGTAGAAAATGAAAGCAAAGTCATAGGAACTCTATTATGCATAATTGTAGCAGTTTTGATACAGTAACTTTTTAAAACCTTGTTATACCTTATTAAAGGTATTACAGGAACATTAAGATGAGAAGTCAGTTATTCATTCTGTGAATGTTTCACCTTCTATGTTTTACCATGCAATGGACAAAAAAACTTAGCCATGGGCCAAATTACTCTGCAAATGGAATAAAAGCATGGAAAATTATATCAAAATGCTGGTGTCAGAATATAAGCCCTTTTCGAGTATTTCAGTAGTGTATAAACTAATTGAAGTTTAACCTTATCAGACATGTTAAATCTCCAACTAATATATTTCAGTACTCTGTACAAACTGCTGTGGTAAGACCAATAACTGATACAAGTATCTCTCAGCCCTCAACATACTTTATTCACTCAATATACTAATTTTAATGCACTTTAAGCTTTTTAGCAGCTTTTTAGTTCCCTTTGCTATCTTACCCCTGCTTTTCACCAGACTCGTAAGCGGAGCCGAACATAATAGATGCATTTATTCGTGAATTCAGAAGCATATGAACTTGGTGATTCTCCACTTCAAGAATTAACTTCTCGTTGTCCTTGATAGAAATAAAGAAATTAGACCCACAGATCAACTAACTTCAACCCTGGTGTGACCGGTAATGATCTTTTGTTTTTTCATAGTTAAGCAATAGAAAAATCTGCATGTCTTTTATTTTGAAAATTTTCGAATGCTTTACACTGCTTCTGTGTCTGATTTCCTGTCTGGCCCAATCTAACGTGCTGAGCTTGACGCGCTTTAGAAGCGTACCGCATAAACACAGTGCTTCTGGGATGCATCTGATAAGCGTTGCTTCGCGCCAGTGGAAACTGACCCACTGACTATAACAGCGGCTATCAGCTGCGTATTACGCTTTGCAGATCTTACCACCTGATGCTTCCACCTGATGCATAAGCGACGTGTAATGTAATAGGCGTGTAATGTCATGTTCCTTTCCACCGGGTGTGTCTTGGATGTATATCACTTGCGAAAGCATTCCACCCAGCTGGTCCTGGGTGATCACAAAATCACAGGAGCAATTGCATAACGTAAAGGATAGTATGCAGGGGGAAAAATTATTCAATGTTTATAAGTAGCATGAACTCACCATCCACTCCCAAAACTGCAGATAGGTCTGTCCATGCATTCTCCTTTTTCATGTTGTCCTTGTAAAAATGATGACTGGTATGATATAAACTGGGTGATTCTCTACTTCAAGGATTAAATTCTCATTGTCCATGATAAGAACCAACAAATTAGTCCTGCAGACCGATTAACTTCAAACCTGGTGTCACAGGTAATGACGTTTTGTTTTGTTTTTTCCTAGTTAAGCAATCAGAAGGCCATGAAACAAAGCTTCTGAGACGCTCTGATTTGCGCATTTTCACAACATAAAGACAACCATCTAAAACAAAGTGTAAAAATTAAATTGTGACTAAGTCGCATATTGTAAAATCAATTTTAAAAGTCCATGTTTTCCAATAAAATAATCACGTTTAATATGTTATCTGCATTGTCTAATTATCCTGCGTTTGTAATATTTTCCTCCTTTCTTCAGTAATTTATTGACCGTCTCTAAATCAAACACTACTTAGCAGTGAACACAGAGCTGATCCAGCCACTGTGTCAATGTAAGAACTTGGTAAAATGCTACAAAAAAGTATCTGTCAATGAATGAATGAATGTCGGTCAAATTTACAACCAGAAAATATCTTCAGCACATTTTTGATTTAAATCACGACTCACGCTTTTTTCTTTTTTTTACTTTTTCTTTTAGCTGTAGCTTGCTGCTCATTTGAAACTTTAAATCTGAACCGTATCCAAAAAAACTATTGTTTCTTTTTCTTTATCTGCCCGCTTTCTGTGTCAGACTGTGACCAAGAGACCAGCAGGGGGAAGCTGCTGTGTGTGCGCCAGAGAGAAGTTGATGATGGCTGAAAGATTTCCTTGGATCAGCCCAATGTCCTTCGAGAAAATGCACTGTAAGTAGCATAGTTTATAATATAATTCTGGTTAAATAAATACAGCCCCGGACCAGCCCAAAAATGTGCATTGGCCCACCAGGCATTGCCTGGTATGCCAGGTGGCCTGTCCATGCCTGAATAAAGGGATAGTTTGTTTATCAACACTGCAATGGGTGCGCAAATGGTTTGACACAGAACCTTTACATTACTCACTGGTTCCCAGTTATTATTTGCAGCTATCTTGCACCTGCAGTGTTGGTTAGCTATGTTAGCTTGTTTGTTAGCCAAAGCTTACCTGATGTGAAGTTATTGCTGCAGATTGTTTCATTTTTAATCATCTGCTTGTTCCAATTGCTTCTTCTGATCTCTTGCAACCAAAAACATCTTTTGTTTGCCTTGGAAGGGGTATGTCGATGAAATGCACGTTTGTTGTTTTTATCAAGACGAGCAACAGCACAAGACAGGATCGCATGTCTTTCTGCAGACTACATGCGTAGCAGAGCAGGGAGTGGCGTGAACCAATAATCCCTACGGTCCATGAATGAGAAGAGATGTTTGCATAGAACCAAGAACCACGGATGCAGTTTGGGTCTGCGATGCTGTTTAGGTGACGAGCAAGCAATAAAAGCAACGTGAGTTGAATTGCGGGATAAACAGGGCGGGTCATTCTGTGCATGTGTTAATTGCGTTAACAAAATTAATCGCATTAATTCTACGAAATAATTGACCTGCATTAACGCATTAATTTCGACAGCTCAAATATATATATATATTATAAATATATATATATATATATATATATTTGGGCTGTTGAAATTAATGCATTTACAAAGTGCTTAGCATAAGTACACCACACTACATTTGTCAGAAAACCTTTAGTTTCCTTTTAGAATCAACATTTCCTATGGCTTACTTAGGGCTGGATGATATCTTGAGTTTTTAAAAAATATCCCAATTTTTTCATATTTTTTCATAACTCACCGCAACCCCACTGCTGCATTCATTCCAAAAGTCACAGCAGCATGTATACAGACGAAGGCACGAGGGAAAGTGTTGAAGAGGAGCCGCTGGTTAGCACTGCTTTAAGTGGGCCGGTACAAAACAGTACCCAGTGCCACCACTTCTAAAAATAGCTCTTTAGAGTTCCACCACTTCTCTGAGTGCTGAGAACATTCTCACAGAGTCCCGGTACACTCATTAGTACTTCTGTTGTAATCCTTTTGCAAGCTCCCCTCTCCAATTTTCAGAACCCTTCATCCCGTTCAGAAAGGCAGAAGATTGTCTGTACTGTGCTGCATCGCTCACCTGTGGTGAGGAACGTTCAAAATATATGGATAGTTCAATAACGTAGGGCATAGGACATTTAAAACTTATAACAAAAAACATAGAAAATAATACCACAAGCCATAAACTTCTGTTAAATTGCAGTTTGCAAGCAACATTTGATGCACACTAAACATGCCCTACTTATATTTTACTAACCCCCCCACTATATTCTCAATTAATTCCGTCCTTGTGGCCTCTCAGTTGAATTTCAACACCAGCCCACCCTTGCCCAAAACAATACTTTTTTAATATCTAAGCTATAACTATGTTGGTTCTGTCATTAATATATGCCAATACTTTATTTTTGACACTGTTTCTAATGTACAGCTACAGCTGTATGTCAATAAAAGTGCCCCTGTGACATTTAAAATTTAATTTAATAGATGGAAGTCTGGACAGAGCCAATGAACTGAACATATTCTTCAACAGGTTCAGTTCAGGAACTAGCTCAGCATCCCCCTCTCCTGTTCCCAGCCAAATAGACATCCCACTCTCCTCTGATCAACAGCTTTCCTGTTACACCTCGGATGTTTTATCCTTCACCTCTTCTAATTCCACAAGTTTAACTTCAACCAAGTCAGGAGATGCTGCTACCCCCTTTGCCTCCCCCTCCCACTTGTCTGTCTCCAAAAGTCAGGTGAAGAGGCAGCTGGAGAAACTGAACCGGAACAAGGCTGCAGGTCCAGATGGTGTCAGCCCCAGAGTCCTGAAGGCCTGTGCAGAGCAGCTCTGTGGGATTCTGCAGCACCTCTTCAACCTTAGCCTAACTCAGGAGAAGGTTCCAGTGTTGTGGAAGACATCCTGCCTTGTTCCAGTACCAAAAAGAACTCGTCCATCAGTCATCAATGACTATAGACCTGTTGTCCTCACATCCCACATCATGAAGGTCCTGGAGAGACTCCTGTTGGCATCCCTGAGTAAGCAAACAAGAACGTATCAGGACCCACTGCAGTTTGCTTATCGCTGTGGAGTTGGAGTTGAAGATGCCATCATCCACCTACTTCAACCAACCCACTGTCATTTGGACAAAGCAGGCAGCACTGTAAGAATCATGTTCTTTGATTTCTCCAGTGCATTTAACACAATTCAGCCTGATTTGCTTTGTCAGAAACTCCTGAAGACACAGGTGGAGCCCTCAACAATCGCCTGGATCAATGACTACCTGACCAACAGACCACAATTTTTGAGACTGAAGAATTGTGTGTCAAACCAGGTGGTCAGCAGCACAGGAGCACCACAGGGGACCGTACTCTTACCATTCCTTTTCACTCTGTACACCTCAGACTTCCAGTACAAATCAGAGACCTGTAATCTTCAGAAATACTCAGATGACTCTGCAATTGTCGGGTGTATCAGAGATGGACAAGAAGCTGAATACAGAGAATTGGTGGACCGCTTTGTGACATGGTGTGGTAACAATCGTCTCACCTTGAATGTGAACAAAACAAAGGAGATGATTGTAGATTTCAGAAGAAACAGGGATAAGTCAAAAACTGTTTCCGTCATGGGAGAAGAAGTGGAGGTGGTTGAGGGGTATAAATACCTCGGAGTTCACCTTGACAACAGACTGGACTGGAGGCGCAACAGTGAAACCGTCTACAAGAAGGGACAGAGCAGACTGTACTTCTGTATTAGACTGTATTTTTGAATTTGAATTTGAATTGAATTGAATTTAAGACATGTAGCTTAGATTCTGAATTGCTGTTTTGTCAATACTTTTTGGGAAGAAAAATATCTAGATATACAGTACATCGAAAATTGGATTTAAGCTGAAAAATATCAAGATATAACTTTTCTTTTTTATAACCAGCCCCAGGGGTTACTATACTACAAAATACTTCCACAAATGTGGGCTATTGATTGCAAACAAGATTTGTTAATTTGCACACACAAAAAAGTATTTTTCTTAACAAATTCATTCAAGCCCATGAGTACACCCCAATTAAAATCTTAGGAGGAAAGCCAAACTTAAGACTACAAAATTCCAATTAACAGGACTTTAACCACAGGTGAGTCTAATTATTCATTTAAGAGGTGTCCAGCAGCCAGGTGAATATAAAAGGGCATTACCTAACAACGACAACCCCTTCCAATTTCATACTGTCAGCAATGGCACTAGATGGAAGAGAAATGTCACCAAACCTGAGAAAGGAAATAATTTCTTTGCACAAAAAATGTGAGGGCTACAAGAAGATCAGCAAAGCTTTACATATCAGTCAGAATAGCGTCACAAAAGTGATCCAAAGATTTCAGAAAGATGAAAGTGCAACTATCTCACAGAGACGTCCGGGCCGTCCACGGAAGTTAATATCTTGACAGGATCATCTTCTGATGAGAAAGGTTGAAGCAAATCGCCATGCAAGTTTCCTACTGTTAGCCAAAGAAGTAGAAAGCAAAACTGAAGAGACTGTTTCACATGACACCATACGGCGCACACTGCAGAGGATTGGCATGCATGAGTATTGTCAATGAAGGAAGCCTCTCCTTAAGCCCAAGCACAAACAAGTATGTGTAGAATTTGCCAGGGACAATGCTGAAAAAGATGAAGACTACTGGGCCTCTGTACTCTGGAGTGATGAGACTAAGATCACTGTTTTTGGAACTAAGGGTTTCAAAACTGTATTGGGTCGCAAAGGTGAGGATTTCCAAGAAAAATGCATGGTGCCCACTGTAAAATATGGTGGTGGCAGTGTCTTTATGTGGGGCTGCATGAATGCTGCTGGTGTTGGGGAACTGCATTTCATTGATGGTATCATGAACTCACAGATGTACTGCTCTATACTGAAAGAGAAGATGCTACCATCACTCCGTGCCCTCGGTCGTCGTGCACTTTTCCAACAACAATGATCCAAAACACACATCTAAAGCCACTGCTGCATTTTTGAAGATGAACAGGGTGAAGGTGATTGAATGGCCAAGTATGTATCCTGATCTGAACCAGTTGAATACCTATTGGGAATTCTGAAAAGACAATCTGAGCATCACTCTCCATCCAGCATCCAGGCGCTAAAAGAGGTGCATCTTGAAGAATGGAAAAAGACAGGTGTTGCAATATGTCGCCAACTTGTTCATACAAAATACTAGATGTAGTTTTTGTTGCTGGGTGTATTCATTTCTACTTTACCTAATTTGATCAAAACTGAATTTTGTGATCTAAGTTATATTGTTAACCTTAATTTCATGTTACGGAGTTAAACAAGTGTTCAATAAAACTCAGCCATGTGAATATTCTGGACATTGGTCTTGTATTTATTGAGATATTGATACAAATCTTACTTTTCACAGGGGGTGTCCTCATTAATGCTGGGCACTGTATATAAAACACTATTATTGACAATCATCAACAGTCTAAGCCCTGCTCTACACGGGACAAAACGGGTATAGCTTCAAAAACAGTCTGTAAAAACGGCACCACAATAATAAAAATGTTTGTCCACAAGACTTCACACAAACTGGCTTAAAATGCTGCAGTAAATATGCTGGGCCCATTGGTGGCGCTGTGACACCTCCAGAGAACAGAACACTGAGCATGCGCAGTCAACCCGGTGGCAAACACAAACAATCTAGCTTCAAATTGGCTCTTTATTCAAATGTATATGGTGTCTGTTTTTCCCCTGATCCATGTTTTGCTACTGGTGAAAGAGGAGGGACAGTAAATCGTATTCTAGGATCCATAATAAGGTCGGTATTTGTATTATTAGGACTGCAAAACTTTACGGCACCATGTTTGTTTACTTTATCACAGAGTTGTGCATGCGCGTTAAATATAGGATTCGGCCGACGACATCATCCTCTCAGAATAAATGCCTGTGTAGTTACCAGATCTGCTCGGATAGCCAGATATGCTCGGGACCCTGTGGCTGTCTATGACGTCATATTAGATGATTGGCTGGAAGCTGACATTACACTACATAATTTGGCTGGACGTTAGCATGTTGACATAGTGTCCAGTTTTTTGTTTTTTTTAACCCATTGAACTTATTGAACAAATAGCAAGTATACAACACACAAACAAATGAAGTATACAGAAGAATTCAACAGATACAAACAGCCAGGGGTGTTATATAAATACTGTACATGCAAAAGTTTACATATATTATTTGTTTTGAGAGCCCTTTTCTTGATAGCCCATTATTGATTTTTATGTACAGTTAAACATTTATCTTATCTTTTATGGGTATTCTAAAAAAAAACTGAATAAAACATTTTTCCATCATTAGGGCAAAACCGTCAAAATACGGTTAATAACAGCGTGCTAAACTCTTTCCAAAGCCCACGTGTGAAAGAGCAGTACTAGAAAAGATGTCACGTTTTCTTGATGATTTCCACAGGAGCTGTTATTAACATTTATGTGTCTTTAAATTTCCCCATATAGTGCTTGGCAGGGTTAAAAATACGGGCACAATGCAGTTTGTCCGAGTGGCGGTGCCATAGTGTGACGTTATCGGCAAGCGCAGGGACCCCAAGCAGATCTGGTACCTACAAAGGAGAGCTCATAATCACAGAGACAACTGAGCCAGCGTTGTGAGATTTCACCACTCTGGGACTCGGTTTCAACATGATCGTTAATGGTGTCCTGAAACGCTGGCTCCTTGCGGATGAGACACCTATTTGATTAAATCTCTTTGCTGCTACACCTGGTTTCATCTCCGTGTAGACAGGGCCGAATTTTGTTGGAGGACATTTTGTTCACCTTAGTGCTAAGTGATTAAATGCCACAGTCTTAATGAGTGTTGTTGCTGACAATGCTAACCCTTTAAGACCGCAGTGCATCAATGTTCTGGCTGCCTCCAGTTGGATGTTCCACCAAGTCACAAAGATCAGAGAATCTCAAACTGCTTTCTTTATCAAGACACTGTTGACTGTACACGAATGGACTCCAATCTCTCTCAAGCCAACAGAACACCTTTGGGTTGTGGTGGAACAGGGAATTTCCATCATAAATATGCAGACAAATCTGCAGTAGCTTCATGTCGCTATCATGTAAATGAGGACCAAAATCTCTTACATGTTGTAGAATCAATTTCACACAAAATTAACTCAGTTGTGATAGTAAAAGGGCAGCCTAACGTGGTACTAGTAAGTTGTATCTAATTAAGTGGACATGTTTCAAACTATATATGAAGGATTGATACTGTGTTATTAAACAATCATATTGGTTGTTCATTCAGTGCAGGTCATAAGTCAATTAAGTGCCCCCCCCCCCCCCCCTAAAAATCTCCTCCTAAATAAGGCATCCCAAGCCAGGTTTACCCCTTAGAAATGTTAATCTTGAAAGTGAAGGTTATGCGGTGAAACGGGAGTTTATTCATAAACATCCTTTAAATAAAAAACCCAAACAGCAAGGCAAAAGACAAAATAAAATTCACTTAACATTTTAAGTTGAAGCAAATTTACAATGTTAAATCAGTCAGGGGATACCCCTGCAGCAGTTGAAACAGTAACATAATACTACTTGTGCTGGTAATTTAAAACAGCTGGAGACATTTTGGAGATTTAGTGATTTCCTTTAATTAATGCAGCATAAACTATAAGCACTGTTGTGTCTTGCAGCAACTACAAATCTTGGCATGTGTGCTAATGATTTGTTGGTCTTTCCATATACAGTCAATGGTCTTTCCTGATGGGGGCGGTCCTACGGAATCTTCATTGTCATGTCAACAACGCCTGTGTTAAATATCACAATTAATTTCTTAGGTTAAATAAAATTTGCAATCACATTTTGAACAATACGTATATACGTCTAACGTAGATAGAGGTTGTATTACTTTAAGGAGGTGTGAATAGTTTTGTTGTCTCGAGTGGCACTTTTCTACACAGGCAAATCTGAGGACTCCTTCTCACCCAGAGTTTCAGTGTGACCTCTACTGCAGTTGAAATTACTTGAGAGTGGAGGTTGAATCCGTTGATTTTTCTGACGATGTAGCCTATCTTTTTAGAGATAGAGTGACTAATTTTCATTTGGCAAGAGCCCCTTCATTTTTGTGCACAGCCATCGCAAGAAGGGCTTATGTTCTCCTTGCTGCGTGATTTCGGAGTAGGGGTGCTGTGTGTTGCTGGGGTAGAGTCCGTTTTTGCAGCACTGCATCAACATGGTGAGTATGACAGCGAGCACCTGAACTCAATGCTTTCACTCATCTGCCGTGGTTCATTGTTGGAATACAAAGTGAAAATATTAGCATTATATAGAGATATTTGTGGTGGCTTTGCCGTTTCGTTCACGTTAGCTGTTATATTTGCAAAATAAATGTAATTTTAGCGTCGCCTGTTAGCCCTAGCAGGTGTCTCTATCTGTTGCTTTATCAGTTTGTTCTAGCTGTCAATAAGTTATATGTTTCTTTGTTATTGTTAGGTGTCATTTTAATTTCAAGGCTGGCTTAGTTTATTTTACTGTGGCAGCATATTTATTACACTTAAAGCAGCATAACATTGTAGCTCGTGCATAGCTTGCTAACTACAGTTAGCCAACATGGAAAAAGCTGCCAGTTAAGATTAATTGTATGTCCACTCATGTTACTTGGACGAAATTTGTTTAACCATTGATCATAACTAAAAGATATGGTATGAATATTAAAGCAGGAAAAATAAAAACATTTAGCCTGTCACTTAGGTTAAAGGTGGGTTTGGGTAAAAGTGTGTCCATTGCTCATTCATCTGACCTGCACAGTTTGACCTCAGGACGCCCTCAAGCAGACTGTCAGGATCATTTGATCCACCTAACTTTGGTGTCGAATATTACTAAACCTGCACAATGATTTAAATTGAATAGCTTGCCTAATTCTTATTTACCTGTATAGGAGCTCACTTAATAAAATAAGCATAAATACCACAATTTGGCCATTCTTTACATGCTAATTTTTAATAGTACTGTGATATCAGTTGTTTTATAACACTTTCAAAATTGTTTTTTGGTAGTATCAACTAGAGAGATGTTATGGGATAGTTGCAAGCAACAAAAGCAACAACATGGTTTTTAGAAATAGTTTTCTTTTAATTTTGAATGCAGAGGAATGCTCATAGACATGAAAGTATATATTTTTACGCCAAACTGATTTAATCCCATCATTACTCTTATGTTTATATTCGCAGGGATCATACACCGACTTATTTAGATACTTTGAATAAAATACGATAAGAGAAGATTTATATTTCCATACTTTATTTCCTACCACATTCACTAAATGTAGTATTCATCAATCTATCAGTTATCCCATCTGTCTATCCTGTTGTTGCATTTTAAATTTGTCCTTTCTTTATTCACTGTTCATCCTTTATCTAATCTCCCTGTATCTCCTTACAGTCTTTGACTTTTACAGATTCGTTATGCAAAGCATTACCACTGTAAAAATATCAGTCAAAAATGCATAGTCAAGTTTTGTATTAACCTTTATTGCTAGCTAAGAAAATAATTGACCTCTGTGGAAGCTTGAGTCAGGACAAATGTTGAAATTTGACATGAAAAATTCACATAAACTACCCTGTAATCAACAATTGTCATTTTTGTGACCATCTGTAAGTATTTCTAGGTTCCTAAATGTATTAAGCACTCTTCAAGTAATAACGGATAACATTGATTTTTGTCATATTATGCTCTAATTTGATGTTAGAAACTTCTCAGTTAAAAATTGACATTGGCAGTTTATATTTGCTGACAAAAAACTTGTGTATTCACATTTGGCATTATATGTAAGTGTATATATTACAATACTATTGTAGGGCTGCAACTAATCTTTATTATTAAATACATTTTACATTTATTGCAAGCCACAAACCAAATTCATTCAACAACTCTTAAACACACATAGATACCAAATAGCCTATGGTTTTAAAGTGTCATGTACAGCAGGACAGATTTAAATAAAAAGAAGCCAGGATTATGTAGTAATTCAAATTCTTGCTAAAATGTTTCCTCCAACATTACTTCAGTGGAAAATGCTGCAGACAGAAAACATGTGAAATTCATTCAGCAGCTTGAATGAATATATATATATATATATATATATATATATATATATATATATATATATCTCACACACCATTAGGGTCAGTTGCTCATGATTGCGGAAGGTTTCTGTGTTGAACCAATAAACAAAGCATCTGGCTTTGCTCTAACTGTTAGTAGCAAAACTAACTTGTGTGTCATCAAAGTGAATGCATAAAGAGCATTATTTACAACAAGTATGATTTCAATTAGTCATCATCTCAGCAGAATCCCACCTCAAAAAACAAAACAAAAACTAACCTCCAGAGAGGAAAACGTGAGACAAACTTAAGTTAAAAATATTTTATTGGTTGATTTGTGTTCCTTACAAATGTACATTTAAAAACCTTGCAATCAATTTTCTTCTACTCTTTTATACTATAACCCATAACTATGATTCTGTCCAAGCAATTTCCTTCAGAAGTATATAGTAAAAGGGTATGAATGTGTTTACATCGCACTGTATATGGCATTCAGTTGAATACCCTTGAATGACATTCGTAAGCTATTATAATTGTCTCTGCTGTTAAAAAATATATAAGTATGTGACTAGATGTGGGGTAAATGTAAAATAATGTGTTACATAATTTGACAGGAGTCTGGGTAGCAGCAGTTTGTAGTTTCCTTTATTTGTGCCCTGAGATTTGGTGATCTTCTATAAACTCTGGAGTAGTCGAGCTAAATGACACTGGGGAGCTGTCGGTCAATACGTGTTTAACAGCTACAAAGTTAGTTTCATCGGAAAATAGCACCAAGATGTTTGAGCACTTATAGATGGTGGTTATCACTGCAGCTCCAACAACCCCACCCCCTACAGATTTCATTTGGTTGTCATGTGGAGGGGGTCAAGCGGACTGGGCAAGATAAGGGAGTACATGCTGGGTCAATTTCCCCCAGGCCTGAGATCCTTGCAGGTCCCCACAGAGACTGGTCAGCGTCTGCCTGTATGCTTCTGACCTATATAGCGTGACCATTACTCTGATGAAAAAATGTCTTGAGTCAGACAGGTTGTGTTTGGGCACGCGTCAAGTATGAGTGAGTATAACAATATAAATGTGTTGGAGTTATATAAATTGCTTTCACCCTCTCCTGCAGTACTTCTGGAGATGTATCAACTCCATGTTTTGAAGCTTACCCCTTGCTGGGTGACACTGAGGCTCCCTATGACCATTTCGAAATTTGGTTGAGTGAATATATGTTAAACTTTTATATCCTCGTATTAGTCTCTTCCTCTGTCGCGCTGCTTCACTCTGGTATTATTTTAAACCAATACCGTTACTCAGATTTTTCTGTTCATTGGGTTTTCATTTACTTGTTACATTTATTCACACTAACCTTCGAGGCAAATATAGAATAATGTGTTTGGGTTTTAATCACTGGAAACAAAGAACTAAACAAATTTATTTTACTGTAAATTAATATTCAGGTAAAGGTCTGCCTAGAATTTTACAGTAAATAATATATAAAAACAGAAATAGTAAAAGTGATTCTTAATGTCACCACTGAGATGGAGATCAAGCAAATAAATCATTCTGAAACTCACTTTTGAGGATAATCCCATTGAGGAAATCTGAAATGGTTGAAAGAAATTTGTTTACTGAAAATTACAGACTGTAATCATGATGTCAAAAAAAACCCAGAGGCAACAGAATTTTTCAGATAGTAGGTTTCTGAGTGTAGTTTTACTGGCTCTAGTTCAAGCATGGCAGCCATAGGACTCCCCCTTGAAAAGGAAAACATTTGATCACAGATTAATTGGCCTTTTTGCTGAAGTGTGTGCAGGAAAAGATATAAATGATTCTTACCGATTGCCAAAGAGAAACCCACCAACAGATCTGGGCCTACAGCGGGTGGATAAAAGCACAGCTTGATGGGAATGATTCTGGCCTCTTAAACCTAAGTGAATATTGATCTGAGGGTTCTGGGTTTAGATTGAGCCCTTTTGTTGCTAAATCTTTGGGTAACAACCATAAAAGCTCTGTCTGGCCAAGAGACATTATGAAACATGTGCCGCACAATGGTTTGATGGAAAAATTTCCTGGGACCTAAATTTACTGAAGATACAGCACTTATGCATTATAAAATGTGCAGCTGCTTTGATGCTGTGGTAAACCATGTTTAAAGGATTTTTTCTGTCTTCCTGTCATCTTTGTAAGTCCATATAGCTCCAATTTGTAAAGTTTTACTTACATGGCTTCAGACCATGTCATCTTTCTTCCATGAGCTCAGTGAGTTTTAAGCATATATTAATCAGCATAGTGCTAAAATATTAGCACTTTGGCACCCTAAATACTTATGCGGTATTGAAGCAACCAATAGGTACTGTTAGCAGGCATTACCTTGGCCTTTTCAGCGACGTACACTCGTGACATTGGCTTTTGGCGCGTCCTGCTAGACCGAGACGTCATGAAGTTTGACCCACTGAAATCTTGAGCCGTTCATTGTGACACACCTCTAGAGCTCGGTGGAGCTCGCACAGTGTGGCATGAAGCAGTCCTTTGAGATGGCCAATAAACACACAGGGTGAACCAGCCTTTATCCAACTAAATATGTAAAGAACCAACAGCTTTAATTGTAGAAAAACAGAATAATCAACACTTGCTCCTGCGTTTTCAATCAATCAAACTTTATTTATAAGGTACTTTTCATACAAACATTGCAACTCAAAGTGCTTTACAGATTAAAATGACCCCACATAAACCACATTCCCATCCCTCCCCCACAGATTACAGTCAATGATTTTAAAGCATGATCACATTTATACCCCCTCCCCCCAAACCCAACCGCCATGCACACACACACACTGAAGAGCACCCAATCACTACCTGGGGAGCACCCTGGCAGCCACAGCCGACCACCGCTCCCGAGAAAGAGGGCTCCCATAGAGGAAACACTCGAAGGAAGATTAAAATAGCAGGTTAAAATACAATAATAAACAGTGGAGAAATATTCTAAGACTAAGGAGTGAAACACTGCTAAAATATAATCATGTAAAACATGAAGAGCAATTAAAAAGACAATAATAAATTATAATCAGTTAAAAGCTAGGCTAAAAAGTGTTGAGCCTGCTCTTCCAAACATGAACATTCTCTGTTGTCCTGAGGTCCTCCGGCAGCCAGTTCCAAAGGTGAGGGCGAAAGATGCCTCGCCGTTATTATTTGTCCTGACTTTAGGGATAACAAGGAGACGCCTGCCAGAGGAGCGCAGAGACCACGAAGGTTCATATGGTAAAAGCAGTTCTAAAAGATAAGAAGGCCCAAGACCATTAAGACACTTAAAAACCATTAATAGAATCTTAAAATCGATCGTAAAACATATGGGGAGCCAATGCAATGAATTTAAGACAGGTGTAATATGTTCCTGCCTCCTGGTCTCCGTCAGGATACGTGCTGCTGAATTTTGTAGAAGTTTTAAACCTGAGATATTCTTTTTTGGAAGACCAGAAAGCAGGGCATTACAGTAATCAATCCCACTGGAGATAAAAGCATGCATCAGTGTCTCTGTATTGGCCCGAGAGAGAATAGGGCGTACTCTGCCAATGTTCTTTAGATGTTCAAATTCAAATTTAAAAATACTTTATTGATCCCAGAGGGAAATTAAGTGTTTGTATAGCTCATATAATTAATTCTTTAAGGAGTTGTTGTAGATGATGATAGCTGTGGGCAGGAAGGATTTCCTGTAGCGGTCTGTATTGCAGCGAAACTGAAGAAGCCTCCGACTGAAGACGCTCTGTTGTTGTATGATAGTCTCATGAAAAGGATGCTCAGGGTTGTCCATAATTTTTTTGATTTTATGAAGAATCCTTCTTTGCATTATCATCTCCAGATTTTCCACAGTTGTCCCAAGAACAGAACCAGCCTTCTTTATTAGGTTGTTGAGCCTTTTTAAATCCCTGGCTCTGATGCTGCTACCCCAACAGATGATGGCTGAAGAGATTACACTCTCCACAACAGACTTGTAGAAGATCTGCAGCATCTTGCTGCAAACCTTGAAGGACCTAAGTTTCCTCAAGAAGTACAGTCTGCTTTGTCCCTTCTTATAGACGGCTTCACTGTTCAGTCGCCAGTCCAGTCTGTTGTCAAGGTGAACTCCGAGGTATTTATACTTCTCAACCACCTCCACTTCTTCTCCCATGATGGAAACAGTGTTTGACTTATCCCTGTTTCTTCTGAAATCTACAATAATCTCCTTTGTTTTGTTCACATTCAAGGTCAGACGATTGTTTCCACACCATGCCACAAAGCGGTCCACCAATTCTCTGTATTCAGCTTCTTGTCCATCTCTGATACACCCGACAATTGCAGAGTCATCTGAGTATTTCTGCAGATGACAGGTCTCTGATTTGTACTGGAAGTCTGAGGTGTACAGAGTGAAAAGAAATGGTGAGAGTGCGGTCCCCTGTGGTGCTCCTGTGCTGCTGATCACCTGGTTTGACACACAATTCTTCAGTTTCTCAAATTGTGGTCTGTTGGTCAGGTAGTCATTGATCCAGGCGATTGTTGAGGGCTCCACCTGTGTCTTCAGGAGTTTCTGACAAAGCAAATTAGGTTGAATTGTGTTATATGCACTGTAGAAATCTAAGAACATGATCCTTACAGTGCTGCCTGCTTTGTCCAGATGACAGTGGGTTGGTTGAAGTAGGTGTATGATGGCATCTTCAACTCCAACTCCACAGCGATAAGCAAACTGCAGTGGGTCCTGATACGTTCTTGTTTGCTTACTCAGGGATGCCAACAGGAGTCTCTCCAGGACCTTCATGATGTGGGATGTCAGGGCAACAGGTCTATAGTCATTGATGACTGATGGGCGAGTTCTTTTTGGTACTGGAACAAGGCAGGATGTCTTCCACAACACTGGAACCTTCTCCCGAGTTAGGCTAAGGTTGAAGAGGTGCTGCAGAATCCCCCAGAGCTGCTCAGCACAGGCCTTCAGGACTCTGGGGCTGACACCATCTGGACCTGCAGCCTTGTTCCGGTTCAGTTTCTCCAGCTGCCTCTTCACCTGACTTTTGGAGACAGACAAGTGGGAGGGGGAGGCAAAGGGGGTAGCAGCATTTCCTGACTTGGTTGAAGTCAAACTTGTGGAAGCAGAACAGTCCATGGCTGAGATGAAGGATAAAACATCCGAGGTGTAACAGGAAAGCTGTTGATCAGAGGAGAGTGGGATGTCTGTTTGGCTGGGAACAGGAGAGGAGGATGCTGAGCTTGTTCCTGAACTGAACCTGTTTAAGAATCTGTTCAGTTCATTGGCTCTGTCCAGACTTCCATCTATCCAATCCTTCCTGTCCTTAAAGCCTGTGATCTTTCTCATTCCTGACCAAACATCTCGGATATTGTCCCTCTGTAGTTTGTTCTCCAGCTTCTTCCTATATGCCTCCTTGCTGTCTCTGATCTTGACCTTAAGTTGCTTCTGTATACTCCTCAGTAATTCCCTGTCTCCCTCCCTGAAGGCTCTTTTTTTCTTGTTTAGCAGTTCCTTCAGGTCACTGGTGATCCAGGGTTTGTTATTAGGGTAGCATCTCACTGTTCTGGTGGGGATGATGTTGTCCACACAGAAGTTTATACAGTCAGTCACACACTCAGTCATGGCATTGATGTCCTCTCCATGTGCTTGGCAAAGAGTCATCCAGTCTGTGGTTGCAAAACAACCCTGCAGGGCTTCTTCAGCTTCCTGTGACCATTTTCTCACAGTTTTCTTTGTAACAGCTTGCCTCTGAACAAGTGGTTTATATTCTGAACAGAGAAAAACAAGATTGTGATCTGATTGTCCCAGAGGAGGTCTTGGTTTGGACATGTATGCATCCTTTATATTTGCATAAAACAAATCCAAGGTCTTGTTTTCTCTTGTGGAGCAGCTGACAAACTGTTGAAATGTTGGAAGTGTAGTAGAGAGCGAGGCATGATTAAAATCACCAGATATTGCCACAAATGCATTGGGGTGCTGTGTCTTTGGCTTAGCAACAACAGAACTGATGACATCACATGCATTGTCGGCAACGGCTGAAGGTGGAATGTAAACAACTGCAAAAATTACACTGGTGAACTCTCTTGGTAAATAATATGGCCGAAAACTTACTGCCAAGAGTTCGACATCTGGGCTGCAGAGACGACATTTCACAGTAACATGTCCTGGATGACACCATCTGTTGTTGAAAAGCACTGCTACTCCACCTCCTTTCCTTTTCCTGCTCGTTTTCAGATCTCTGTCTGCTCGTTCAGTCAGGAAGCCTGGCAGAGACGTTGGAGTCGGGGATATGATCCAGCAGCCACGTCTCAGTAAAACACATGACACTGCATTCCCAGTACTCTGGCTGAGTCCTTGTAAGGGCTTGGAGTTCCTCCATCTTGTTAGCCAGTGATCTTACGTTGCCCATTACGATCGATGGAAGAGATGGCTTGAACTTCCTCTTTCTCTGTCTCCTTTTCGCTCCTGCTCTGCATCCACGTCTCCTCCTTATCAACTCATCAGGGATTTGTGGCTTCAGTTGAGGTATTATTTCAGCTTTTGCAATGTTAATCAGCTGCTCCTGGCTGTAAACCACATTGTTGCCATGGTTACGCATCATAACAAGTTGTCAAAAAGTGAAAAAGAAGTGTTAAAGTAAAGTTTACTATTTTAGTAATGTTTTTAATGTGAAGGATAAGTCAGCTCAGATTCAAATATCACGCCCAGTTTCTTCACGTGTAAAGAAGGATTAAATGACAGTGATTGTAGTTTTAGTAAAAGTTTCTCTCTCTGAGCATCAGGACCGATGAGGAAAACTTTATTTTCATTCTGTTAAGAGCTGTTTTGCTCTGTGCATGATATAGATTTGCATATGAAGTAAAGCTAGGTCATTTTAGTACCTTTCGGAGGAAACTTTAGACCTGTGGTGCCCATTTGTTGAGAGCACAGAAACCGTTTGGACATATTCTTAATTGTCTTCAACATTCTGTCCAGAGCTATTAGTTTAACTTGCTGGCACAATAAAGAGACTTTTGGAAAATAACACATCACTATTGTGTCTTAAGTAAAAACAATAAAACTATGAGAAATTAGCGATAAATTCTGTGGAAGAGCTGCTCGTGAGTATGGTTGACAGCAATCGGATGCGCAGGCACTGAAGAAGTCCTGAACACTTTGTGGTACACTGCAATTGTGAGCTTAGTGGCGCTATGTTAAAGAGCCAATTTAAAATTCAATTACAGTGGCTTGCAAAAGTATTCGGCCCCCTTGAACTTTTCCACATTTTGTCACATTACAGCCACAAACATGAATCAATTTAATTGGAATTCCACGTGAAAGACCAATACAAAGTGGTGTACACGTGAGAAGTGGAACAAAAATCCTACATGATTCCAAACATTTTTTACAAATTAATAACTGAAAAGTGGGGTGTGCGAATTATTCAGCCCCCCTGAGTCAATACTTTGTAGAACCACCTTTTGCTGCAATTACAGCTGCCAGTCTTTTAGGGTATGTCTCTACCAGCTTTGCACATCTAAAGACTGAAATTCTGTCCATAGGACAACTATTAGTCGTGCACTGCACAAAGTTGGCCTTTATGGATGAGTGGCAAGAAGAAAGCCATTGTTAAAAGAAAACCATAAGAAGTTCCGTTTGCAGTTTGCCACAAGCCATGTGGGGGGCACAGCAAACATGTGGAAGAAGGTGCTCTGGTCAGATGAGACCAAAATGGAACTTTTTGGCCAAAATGCAAAACGCTATGTCTGGCGGAAAACTAACACTGCACATCACTCTGAACACACCATCTCCACTGTCAAATATGGTGGTGGCAGCATCATGCTCTGGGGGTGCTTCTCTTCAGCAGGGACAGGGAAGCTGGTCAGAGTTGATGGGAAGATGGATGGAGGCAAATACAGGGCAATCTTGGAAGAAAACCTCTTGGAGTCTGCAAAAGACTTGAGACTGGGGCGGAGGTTCTCCTTCCAGCAGGACAACGACCTTAAACATAAAGCCAGGGCAACAATGGAATGGTTTAAAACAAAACATATCCATGTGTTAGAATGGCCCAGTCAAAGTCCAGATCTAAATACAATCGAGAATATGTGGCAAGATCTGAAAACTGCTGTTCACAAACGCCGTCCATCTAATCTGACTGAGCTGGAGCTGTTTTGCAAAGAAGAATGGGCAAGAATTTCAGTCTTTAGATGTGCAAAGCTGGTAGAGACATACCCTAAAAGACTGGCAGCTGTAATTGCAGCAAAAGGTGGTTCTACAAAGCTTTGATTTAGGGGGCTGAATAATTACGCACACCCCACTTTTCAGTTATTTATTGGTAAAAAAATTTTGGAATCATGTATGATTTTCGTTCCACTTCTCACGTGTACACCACTTTGTATTGGTCTTGCACGTGGAATTCCAATAAAACTGATTCATGTTTGTGGTTGTAATGTGACAAAATGTGGAAAAGTTCAAGAGGGCCAAATACTTTTGCAAGCCACTGTAACTGAGGTACCTATCATGGCTGGTTTCATTGATTTATCAAATTTACTGTTTATGAAGTTTGAATTTAGGGGAATTTTGTTTTTCATCTTTTTTTCACTACTTGGGCTTTCGCAGTTCAGAGTGAGGTCAACACGTCCAGGGCCTACCTTCTTGTTTTACAAGCTTGTATTACGGCTTATATTTCAGCTGCAGTCTGGAGAATATATTTATGTATCAAAGTTTTATAAATCTTTAAAATGATAGTGGGGTTTAATACTATAATAAAAGGCTCCACAACACTTGTTATTTTTCTTAATCACACCTTCATCCCGTAGACCCCTATGCACTTCACACTGCCGAATTTTTTTTAGCCAATAGAATTCGAGTTTCCGCATTGTCGGCTGTCAATTAACTTGCATGCGGATTGCGCAAAAGTGTGAACATGGGGCCGTGCACACAGACCGCTCCATCTCTTCCCGTTTACAGTCGCCATATTGTGAGAGAGCATCAGTCATGCAGAAGTTGCTCACCTCCGAAAGGTCCAAAGCAGAAATACAATCGGGTGGTGCTCAATAGCGCTTGCTGCTTACTACTTTGACTCGCTGTATCTCCACAGGTGATGTGCATGCACAACTGCTGCAGTAGGGCTGGAGGGGGGGAAGGGGATGGGAGGGGGGAGTGTTTTGGAAGGGGCCTTGGTACGTCTGATTCAAAAAATCCATCTCCCTCAAATACTCCAGACTGCAGCTTTAAGTTGGACTTTGAATTCAGGATACTGCCACAAGGGATGATTGAAATGGAAGCAAGTTTTTGAAAATATTTTATTGTTAAAGGCAGAAATTGGATTTAAATTGCTAGTATGAAAAAAATCGGAGATTTAATTTTTATGCCATATCGCTTAGCCCTGGTATCTAGTTTGACTGAATTAGTGAATACCCTTGACAAGTTTAAGTACCATTCTTCTCTGTAATGTCATTTTGAAAATATCAGCAAAATTTTAACCATGGCCGTTCGACTTACTTACTGATGCAAGAATGGTAAAGAGCCTCCGCTCCCCCTTTTCTCTACTGTAAATGAGGATATTGGATGTAATTTGGGACAAAAGTCAGATGGATGACCTCTTAACAAATATTAATGTTTTTTTGTTGTTTTGGTTGCTGTTTTCAAGTCCAGAGTGTCTTTAAACTATTTCTGGAAATAACAGAACATCGAAAGAGTTAAAGAGCTTTTAAAAGTTGGGCATTATTATTTAGAGTCTAGTTCATGTTTACTGTTACCATCTTAATTACTAAATGTATTTTCTGTATTTTTCTCACAGGCTTTGTTCGGTGTGCAGCTGGTGGTTACCATGGTAATGGCCAGTGTAATTCAGAAAATTTTACCTCATTATTCCTTTGCAAGATGGCTACTGTGCAGTGGCAGGTAATGTATAACAATTTATACCAGGCCTGAACAACCTAATGAGTTTACCTGATCACAGTTTAAGTTCAAGGCTTTATACATTTAAAATTGAAACGTGTAATAGGAACAAAAGCCAAACCCCACAACTCAAACAGCTAATGTGTCTCTAGTTTTCCCCTTTGTCAAAATTGAGAAACTTTTTAAGTTTATTTAATCACAGTGTGTAAGTAATATGGCCATGGTTCAAATCTTCCAGGAAGAAACAATAAAATGTTTGTGCCTCTCAATGTTGGTTCCACTAAAAGAAAAACCTCTTCTTGCGCCTATTGACACCTTGTGGGGCACTGAGCTGTTAATTAAAAATGACTAACCATTGAGAAAAGTGCTGTAAATTCTTAACTAATTAAATGGCATTGCTAACATTTTTATGTAATGTTTGTGGATGTAAAACACAAAAAGATTGTAATTTTGTAAAATTGTACACCAATTTGGTGCTGACTACTCTTTTACAACTCATCAGCACGTCTCTTCATAAAGGTGGAAAATTGCAATGTTGTTATGGCGTCAATAGCAAGAAATATTTATATTTTTGGTTGAACACATTAATTGTGCAACCCTGGGGCATGCAGAACAATACAACTCTTAATTATTTTTGTTCTATGTCGAACCTTTCACTAAAGTGCCATTAAAAAGCTTAAGGGGTCCTTAAATTGTTATTTTCTGCCTTACTTTCATCCATGCTTGGCTAATTCCTAAACCCAGTGTCTCCCTCGATAGTCCAACATGTCGCCGCTTTTACAGTTTTATCCACTTTAGCTTCCTTGATGATCATGTCAGCAAACTTGGAAGCTTCTGTCAGTTTCTTTTGCTGTCTGTGGCAGACATGTGGCAAAGACAATATTAGTGTGTGTCAGGTTGACTTGACAACCAGTTATTTTCATGGGGCACAGTAGCTCAAATGGGACAACAGAGATTGTAAATCCTCCACTTTCTGACCGAATACAGGCTGTTGCTTAGGTCTGAATATATTCAAAAGTATTTGATGAGCTCCAAGTCAAAATTGAATATACTTAAACAACTTGAAGCCGAATTGAAACATTCACAGACTGTTTTTAGCAAAGAACTCAAGATACAGTGACATTGCTTTATTTGGTAACTGAAACATGAATGGTACAAAAATATTTTTTTAAAGCTAGACCAGGTTGCTCTAGAGTCTAGACTGAACCTTTTTTCTTGTTTTCACGAATCGAATAAAGGGTTTTGCAGATAAACTAATTAAAGAATGTCTGTTTAGTGTAGTTATTGCAGGTTCCTTATTTAAAGACTGAGCACCAAAATTATTAAGAACTGGAGAAATACGTAATTTCGCCTTGGGAAAACGTGCAGCAACCCTGTATTTTTGGAAGACTGTAGGGACTCTAAACTTGGCTAATGACTGTCACGGAAATGTTTGTCTTTAGAAAGAAATTTCTCAATGAGTATGCATTCCAAGTTATTAAATCTAAATGGCCGTAATGTATAAAGTACTCACATAGGTCTTTTCACATGTTTATAAACATTGCCGGCTTAGCAATATGCTGCTTGGAATGCCATTTTTCATGTGAATATGTGCCATATGTGTTCCTTAACCGTTTCACAGGTAATACGCTTTTAACTGGAAGTATTGAGTAAAAAAAATAATTTCCTCTCACAAACTACAGCTTTCAGTGGAATTTAAACATAGCTGTGAGGATGGATTTGAAGGCAATTGAATGTTTATTACAGTGGGAGAAATCTAGATCTTACAGAAACCAAGATTGCCTTTTATACAGACATATATAATTGTCATTTGAATCTTTCTATTGTGGTATTCTTAAACCCAAACTGTACTCCAGAACCATATTTATTTAGTCTTTACGCCTCAATAATCACATAGTTGAAGTAAATTTAGCTTCAATCTGTTGTTTCTTCTCCATTTCTGCAAAATTATCTTGTGTTTTGTAGCTTTTTACTCTTTACTGCTGTATTTCACTGTTTGTTAAAACATCTCCGTCTTTTTATTTTCTTCAGTCTGCGGTGGTATCAGCACCCCACGGAAGATGAGTTGAGGAGCTTGGCCGGCAAACAAAAGGGACAGAAAAGGAAAGACAGGTAGGATGATTTTGGGTTTTTTTTTGGGGGGGGGGGTTAGAAGTATAAAGACACACAGGCAGTACATAAGTATTCATTTTATGAGGATACAGACGCTTTGGTTGGATAAGAGCCAGATGCATGTCAAGAAAAATATGTTCATGTTTTACATTTAAGGATTGACTGAAGTTAAAGAGGGTATATGCAACTTTTCCCCAAAAATAAACGTAACAATAGCCTTTTTATTTGACCATTTATGACTCAAACATCTCCTGATGAGCATACTGACACCTTGTCAGCTCACAGTGGGTGCACCTATAAGCCTGTATCCAATTTTTCAGGTCGGGTCGGATTTTCCCATGCTGTCTGCGGATGTGACGTCAAGTGCGTTCATGTTAAATGTTTCATATCACTCTGCCACCACCGCTCTAGTCAGCACTCGCAAGCAGTTCAATGGATTGTGCGAATACACTGAAGAGAACTTTGACACCAACAGTAACTCCACATAAGACTAAAAAAGTTAAACCCCTGACAAGTGCCCGAAAAAGATAGAAGATTGAGAGCGACGGGGGGCGCTAGTGAGTAGGCTATGGAGTAGTCGCGTTTGTCCGAGCTCTCCAGAACCTTCTTCTCTAAAAGCGTTAAAATACCACAAAGTTGAATTATTTTTTTGGGGGGTATTATTATTCCATCTACATCCTGTTATACGTTCCTAAATACATCTGTGTGAGAAGACATGGCTGGTAAAGCGCAAAAGAACCGTAACACCACTTCATCCCGCCGAGGCCCAGTGCCCCGAGCTCGTCCTCAACGGAAAGTGATAACGCGACCCCCGCCGACATGACCTCAGTACTAGCGACCGAGGCTGCTCACATTGCTACGTGAGGACATAGGTCATATTATTAAGCTAGAGATCAGAGAGGTGCTGGAGAGGGAGATGACAGGGCTTTGCGGAGATATAAATACGGTAAAAACCGAACTATAATCCTATCAGAGTTCAGTTGCTAAAGAGCAAACCTCGCTAAAAGACACCACGTCTGAGGTGGAGAAGAGCCTTAGAAGCCAGATCAAGGAGAAACAATGTCATGATTGTGGGGTAACGGAGAGCCAGAGCAGTTCTACCACCGCTGTTTCAGCGCTTTTGCAGAAAGCATTCGATCTCGACGAGGCCCCGGTACTGGATAGATCTCATCGCTCACTACAGCCGGCGTCAAGACTGGGAGACCAGCCGCGCGTCATAGTGGCTCGCCTACATTACTTCCAGGACTGTGCCAACATCCTTTGCCAAGCCAGGACGAAGCAGCGGATCAAAGTGGATGGGATGACCCTCTCAGTCTACCCAGATTACACCACACAGGTGGCCAGAGCCCGAGCAGGTTACACCACGGTGAGGCAGCAACTCCGAGGACGTGAAGGAGTTAAATATGGCATTCTCTATCCGGCTCGCTTCAGGATCACCCACAACAACCAGGAGCGGATCTTCTCCACACCAGAAGAAGCGCCGGTTTACATATCAAAGAATATCCCCAAATAGGGGGCTTCTCACAGTAAGTGACTGTTATGACAAGGAATAATTTGAAGTATTGTTTTGTTCATACACGTGTGAGGGTGTGAAGGAGAGAGGACTTAAACTCACATTAGGATGTAATATTGTTTTATTTTGTTTATGACTACTTTTGCCACGTCGGTTAGCATAACCATTTACTCAACACTTAATTGCTTTTGCCAAACCACTCAAAGCAATCTGTTTATTCAACTATTTTACTCTTCTTTTCTATCTACCAATCTCATTTATCTGCATTTATGGTTTGTTTACTTTAATTACTACTGAGTACTACAATCGTTGCTCTTTTTTGTTCTGGGGCTCTTAGTGGAGTGTTTAGTGTTAACCCAGTATACTCACGAGGGGACTCGGCCTAAAATTTGGAGAGGCTTGAGTGACCTGGGTGTTCGTACAGGTCAGCTTTGGGTTTCAAGGCCTTTTTTTATTTTTTATTTATTTATTTATTTGTCTTTCGCTTTCTTGTCTAATGAGAAATTAGAGAAATTTTCACAATAACTGTTATTGTAGTGGGGACATGCATCTGTCTTGAACTAGGCCAGCTGGTCGCACAGCTTTGCATCTGCACGTCATATACAGATAACAACAATAAACTCCCAGGGCCTAGGCTCAACAACATTCTTTAGTTGGAATATCAAAGGGATCCAACATCCTATCAAACGCAATAGGGTTTTTGCACACCTGAAATTATTAGGTTCGGACATCATGTACCTCCAAGAGACACACCTCCGAAAAAATGAATATGACAAATTGAAGAAAAAGGGGATTGGGCAAATATTTCATTCAGATTATGGAGACAGATCTAGAGGTGCTGCGATACTGATTTAGAAGAGGTCTGCCTTTCACGCCAATTAATACTATACCAGATAACCAGGGTCGATTCATCATAGTAACAGGAAAACCGTACGGCAACTTGGTGGCACTTGTCAATCTTTATAGCCCTAACTGGGATAACCCTCAGTTTTTCTCCAGCCTCATAGGAAAACTCCCAGACCCTTATTCACATTTGTTGATACTGGGGGGAGACTTTAATTGCGCTTTACAGCCAGCTCTAGACAAATCTAATCCTAAACAGAATAAGGTTTCCAAATCAGGTGCGCTACTCTTGTCTTTTATGCAATCTTATAAATTATATGATCCTTGGAGACCCTCTGCTAGACAGTTTTCCTTTTCTTCACCAGTTCACCTCTCGAATACAAGAATCGACTTTTTCCTTATTGATCATAGGACAATGTCCTCTGTAGCCGATAGTAGGTATCATAGTATTACAATTTCTGATCACTGCCCTTTTCAGTTGGACATGTCATTTCCAAACAGCTCTGTTCCCCAGCGTTCATGGCAACTTGACCTGCTACTATTAAAGCAACCATCATTTGAAAAACGTATCTCTGACCAGATAGACTTTTTTTCTCCTGGCAAACAGCGCCCTAGGAATGTCATATTCTACCATATGGGAATCACTTAAGGCAAATCTCAGTGGTCAGATTATCTCATATGCAACTCATAAGAAAAGAGAACACAATCAACGCCTCATGGAGTTGAATCAACAAATATTGAATATAGACAATCAACTGGCCCATAACTTTACAGCGGAACTTAAGGAACGGTTATTGCTACAGATAGAATTTGAAAACCTTTCTATAAGACAGACAGAACGGATGATGTTAAAAACAAGACAAACATATTATGAACATGGTGAGAGAGCAGAGAAATTATGTCACCAACTTAAACAAAAAATGGCTCAAAGCGCAATTCCCGAAATCCGTGTTTCATCAGACTTTACCTCTTCACACCCACAAAGCATTAATGATCATTTTAAAACATATTAGATGGAACTCTATAGATCGCAAGCATTGTGAATGCGACGGACATTGAGAATTTTCTAGATGGCCTAACTCTACCCCAAATATTCGCGGAGGACAGAAGCATGCTTGATGCTCATATAACAACAAAGGAAATAATCCAGGCTATAAAATCCATGCAAAATGGAATAACACCGGGCCCGGATGGATTTCCTGTTAAATTTTATAAGGTATTTGTTTCCAGGCTGGCACCTTTTTTACGTTTATTATTTCAGGAAATTACTTCAGACGGGAAACTTCTTCCCACCATGACACAGGCTACTATTTCAGTTTTGTTGAAGAAACATAGGGACCCATTGGACTGCGGCTCATATCGTCTGATCAGCCTACTATGCTGTGATTATAAGATTCTTACGAAAGTCTTATCACGTCGCTTAGAATCAGTGATACCAAAAATTATTAATTCTGACCAAACAGGATTTATACCAGGGAGGCAATCGTTTTATAATGTGAGGCGTTTTTCAATGTGCTCTATTCGACCCACTCATCCCGGCAGGCAGAAGTTGTACTGTCACTCGATGCAGAGAAGGCCTTTGACCGGGTTGAGTGGGAGTATCTATTTACGGTACTTGATAAATTTGGATTTGGTCCTGCTTTTACCTCGTTGGTTAGGATATTGTATGCATCGCCCACAGCCTCAGTGCACACAGATTCCATCAGATCTGATTACTTCAGGCTACATAGAGGTACACGACAGGGATGCTGCCTCTCACCATTTTTTTATTTGATCTAACAATCGAGCCACTGGTTACATCCTTGAGAATGCAACACAGCATTGTAGGTATCAACAGGAATGACACGGTGCATGAAGTTTCATTGTATGCAGATGACCTCTTATTATATATATCAAACCCAGTGGAATCAATCCCCAAACTCATGCACACACTACAACAATTTGGAACAATATCAGATTATAGTCTTAACATAACGAAAAGTTTGCTCTTCCCCATAAATCAACTAGCAAAAAATACTGACTATAGCAGCTTCCCATTCAAATTAGAACAACAGGCTTTCATGTATTTGGGCATTAACATTGCACGGTCATATACAAACCTGTATGACCACAATTTTAAAGTCTTGTTAGAACGTACCAAAAAGAACTTTCGTAAATGGTCAGCTCTCCCAATTACACTAGCGGGCAGAGTTAACACGATCAAGATGACGGTGCTTCCAAGGTTCCTATATTTGTTCCAGATGATCCCGATCCTGTTAACTAAGACATGGTTTAAACAATTGAATAGTCACATCACTAAGTTTATCTGGGGCACCTCCTCCCCACGAATTAAGAGAACCTCGTTAGAGATGTCCAAGAGTACGGGGGGAGTGGGCCTCCCCAATTTCTTATTTTATTACAGGGCAGCAAATATCTCCAAATTGAATTACTGTATCTTGATGCACAAAAACAAGATGGGGCCAATGTGGGTCGCAATGGAACTCGAATCTAGTTATCTACTTTCCCCAGTCTCCATCCTAAGCAGCTCCTTTCCCAGTAATTTAAGTCTTCAACACCTGGGGCTGGTTGTTAAAAATTCCCTAAAAATATGGCTGCAATTTAGGAAACATTTCCACCTCAATGAGCCAATTACTCTCCTTCCCCTGGTCCGAAACCATCTATATCCCCCGTCTCAAGCTGACACTGCTTTTGAAACGTGACACCGTAATGGTTTGGTGTTCTTCAAAGACCTCTTTGTAAATGGCACATTTGCATCTTTTGAACTACTGCAGAAAATTAATAAAGCTCCTAAAAGTAAGTTCTTCAGATACCTGCAGGTACGCAGTTTTGCCAAAAAACACTTCCCATTTCCTCGTCTACCACCCAAGAACGTGTTGAGCACTATATTAGAATTAGACCCCAACGGAAGGAGGAGGATAGCCAAGATTTATGAAATTTTACAGAATATCACCCACCGTTGTGGGAAAACACTCGGTTGGTGTGGGAAAAAGACTTAGACATAACGCTATCTGAGGAGATATGGCAAAAAAGTTTAGAGTGCATACACACCACATTTCTCTGCATACGGCATGGTACATAGATTGCACTACTCGAATGATGAATTGGCCAGAATATACCCTAACATCAATCCTGAATGTCCAAGATGCAGCCACAGTGGGTCACATGTTTTGGGCATGCAGATCTCTGAACAGCTTCTGGACAAAGATTTCCGAAGGTGTTATTTGGAGATCTTGACCTAGTAATCGCCATCTTTGGGACAACACCCTCAGAAGAACACTTTACCTCCTCACAGATGAATGCCATAGCATTTCTATTTCTGATGGCACGGAGACTGATTCTCATGCAGTGGAAGTCAATAAGACCTCCGTCATTCAAACACTGGGTTAAGGAGGTTCTTTCTATGATTCCACTGGAAAAGCTTAAGATATAGTCGTAATGGTAGCAAAGACAGATTTATTAAAACCTGGACTCCCTTTATTGAGTTTATTGAAAACGTATCTTTTACTTAACATTGCTCTGGCGTGCCAGCCTTTAATGACCAGCTGGATCTGTGTAGTGGACCAGAATGTTCCCACCATGTCATGTTTACACTTCCCTTATGCGATATGTGTTTGTACATGTAAACTCAGCAAACAAGAAATGTCCCTTTTTCAGGACTGTGTATTTCAACAATAATGTTGTAAAAATCCAAATAACTTTAAAGATCTTCATGGTAAAGGGTTTAAACAATGTTTTTCATGCATGTTCAATTAACCATAATCAATTAATTAACATGCACCTGTGGATTGGTCGTTAAGACCTTAACGGCTTACAGAAAGTAGGCATTTAAGGTCACAGTTCTAAAAACGCAGGACACTAAAGAGACTTGTCTACCGACTGTGAAAAACACCCAAAGATAGATGCCCAGGGTCCCTGCTCATCTGCGTGAACGTGCATTAGGCATGCTGCAGGGAGGCATGAGGACTGCTGATGTGGCTAGGGCAATAAATTGCCATGTCCGCACTGTGAGACGCCTAAGACAGCGCTACAGGGAGACAGGAAGGACAGCTGATCATCGTCGCAGTGGAAGACCACGTGTAACAACACCTGCACAGGATCGGTACATCCGAAAATCACACCTGCGTGACAGGTACAGGATGGCCACAACAACTGCCCGAGTCACACCAGGAACACACAATCCCTCCATCAGTGCTCAGACTGTCCGCAATAGGCTGAGAGAGGCTGGACTGAGGGCTTGTAGGCCTGTTGTAAGGCAGGTCCTTACCAGACATCACCAGCAACAACGCTGCCTATGGGCACAAACCCACCTTTGCTGGACCAGACAGGAGTGGCGAAAAGTGCTCTTCACTGATGAGTCACGGTTTTGTCTCACCAGGGGTGATGGACGGATTTGTGTCGAAGGAATGAGCGTTATACCGAGGCCTGTATCCTGGAGCAGGATCGATTTGGAGGTGGGGGGGTCCGTCATGGTCTGGGGCGGTATATCACATCACCATCGGACTGAGCTTGTTGTCATTGCAGGCAATATCAATGCCTTGCGGTACAGGGAAGACATCCTGCTCCCTCATGTGGTACCCTTTATGCATGCTCATTCGGACATGATCCTCCAGCAGGACAATGCCACCAGCCATACTGCTCGTTCTGTGCGTGAGTTTCTGCATCACAGCAATGTCAGTGTTCTGCCATGGCCAGCGAAGACCCCGGATCTCAATCCCATTGAGCATGTCTGGGACCTGTTGGATCGCAGGGTGAGGGCTAGGGCCATTCCCCCCAGAAATGTCCAGGGACTTGCTAGTGCCTTGGTGGAAGAGTGGGATAACATCTCACAGCAAGAACTGACAAATCTGGTCCAGTCCATGAGGAGGAGATGCACTGCAGTACTTCAAGCAGCTGGTGGCCACACCAGATACTGACTGGTACTTTTCATTTTGAGCCTCCCTTCATTCAAGGACACATTATTCTATTTCTGTTAGTCACATGTCTTTGAAACATTTTTAGTTTATGTCTTATGGTGTTGACTCTTTTAGTGTTCATACAAATATTTACACACATTAAGTTTACTGAAAGTAAAAACAGTTCTTTTTTTGCTGAGTTTATAAGTATGGATATATATATGTGTGTGTGCACATGTGTTTACGTGAATGTGAATATGTCCATGTATTTATGATATGTGCACATGTAGGAACACACTGTTTTTTTATTCTTTTTTTTTTTTCTTTTTTCTGGGGTTTTTTCTCTTTCTCTTACATCAAGATGAAGATATATAATGTTGCATTTCTTTTCTTTTTTTATGTATTGTATGTTCATCCATTGTTTTTTGTTCTTGTTTTTTTTGGACCTTGTGGGAAGTGGGGATGGGGTTGAAATGTTGTTTTGTGTTCTGAAAAAAGTCTATAAATAAAGTGCTTAAAAAAAAGATTGAGAGTGACTGGCGTAGGAGCATGCGCTGCGAGAGCGAGCAGAAACAAAAAGCAGTTCCGTTTTTTGGCCACAGGTGTCAGTCGCGAGTTTAAATTTCAGAAAATTGCATATAGCCCCTTTAATTGGAAGGCTCTTTTTGTTGTGGTGTTTGTTTATGTCACTTTATTAGAGCTCAGAACAATTCGTTTTAAAATCTGTCCTGTGTATTGGATCTAGAGGCTGTCAACGTGCAGGGTTGTGTATAAACCTTGAGACGGAAGAAACCGTTGTAAACGGATAATAGTTGGACGTAACCTGTTTTTCATCCCGATTGAAGCCTCGCTCCTCAAACGGTGGCTGTCCTTCACAGTCCCCGTTACATGTCTGCCGATCTGCTGTTCACCTCTAAAGGCCAGAAGCTCCCAGACCTCTGCATTGCTCCAGTTTGCTATTTCAGCTGATACAGTTTACAAATGCTAAATTAACTCCCCATGTTTACTTGCCTTTTAAATACTGTTGCCGTCCGTGGCTCAGCGCACGTTCCACACATCACAATGACATCACCCTCTGTTGCGGCAAGGAGTGATCTTCATTCTTAAGTCCAGCGTTGTGGCAATATTGCGGTAATATAACTATCAAGCATGGCGGCACGAATGCCGCAATATCTGCGCATCACTATGCCGCCACGGCGCATTCAAAAGACACACAGTGCCGTTAATATTACCCTAATACCATGGTGTATCTTTTGAAAATGCCTTAGGAAAAGTAGATCCTATTTTTGAGGGGAGGATAGGGTTGCTATTCTATGTTGAGAGATGACAGCTTAAAGAGTAACTAAACCCCAAAACAACTTTTTTTTGCTTCTAAACTGTATAAATGGGTCTTTACCAATGCAGTCTTTCAGTTTCTGGGGATTTTTTTACATTTTGGTGTAAACGTGTTTAATTCTACACTCTTTGGTCTAAAAACGTCTTAGTGCTGCCCTCTTAGGGTTGAACTGTGGCTACTGCATTTGAATTTTGTGATTGGCGGAGAGCGGTACATCTCTACGTCACAGGCATTGACTGTGTCACAGCAGCCATGATCTCACAGACACGCCCCGTGGGTTTGGGTATAAAACTATCAGACATACCGCCCCTCCCATGGCGAGTTTGGAATGGGATTGCATTTTTCAGGTTACCATTATTATCACATTAGCACTTAGTTAGCATAGCTAACATACTGTTTTGACCGTTAGCCTATGTTAGCATTACCACTCAGAGACCGGACCCATCCTGTCTCTCTCTCCCTCAGCAGCAGCGCCAGCCTCGGGCAGCGCCGACTCAGCGCCCCGAGCCAGCAGCTCGAATTGATACGGCTCGCGGCCGCTGAGCTCCATAAAGCTTCCCTCTACTCTTCTATCTCCGATGACGACGGAGGAGATCCGCTGGTTCAGGGCGCCGAGCCAGCGCCGCCCGAGCTCGGTGCTGTTGAGGCAGAGGGAGACAGGAGGAGTCCGGTCTCTGAGTGGTAATGCTAACATAGGCTAACGTTCAAAACCGATGAATGTTGATCAGATCGATCAGTCGCAAAACTGCCAATGTCGCTTTGGTCACTGTCCATGTTTGAGTGTCACATTAAGCGAGCTGTCATTGTCCCCCGGAACACACCCCCACGTCCTCCCTCCGCTTTTCCTCAACACTTGGCCATTCCCCTCCGTTCTTCCTGACACCGCCCACTTTGTAGAATTTTTTTAAAATGTTGTCTGGGGGCGGAGTTATGATTTTTCAGGGGGTTCAGTTACACTTTAAACTGCTTCAGTCGCCTAAAAACTGATATATTTTCAAAATGGTAAAATACCAGATTCTTATTCTCAAACTAACTCAGAGTATGTTTAATTTAAAAATGATGCTGGCAAAAGTTATACCATATGTTAAACTTGTAACTTTAGCTGTTTTTCTTTGTCCTCCTCCCTTGAAGTGTGAATGTTAATAAGGTTCATCTTCAAGTTAATCCTTACCATACCACATGGTATATCTGAACTTGAGACGTATTTGTTGTCCTTTCTCTGATCCTGTGTGAGTCAGGTCAAGTCTCCCTAGCACCACATGTTCAATAATTCCCTAAAGAAAAAGATGGACCACTGTCCATTTCAACTCATTCGATGCAACTCCATTCTCTTTGTTAACAGAGTGACTCCCTCAGTCAGGGGTGGAGCTAATCCTCATTTTTTCTGTCAAGTGTCTCATAGATGAAATCTGTCCAGGGAATGTTTGGCGCTAGAGTCTTACGGTGGTATTGTATTTCTGAACCCAGGACATACTCAGCAGGTCTCTATCCTCCAGCTGTTAGTGTAGCCCTCCCCCTGTTAACATAAGAGAGGCTGCGAGTACTATATGTGCTGAATAAAGGTTCAATTTGCAACCATTTTATTTCTTTATTCCGAAAAGCTTCAATTTAAAAGTACAATAAGCTGCTAGCCACTGAATTTGGAGATTAGAAAGTATTTTTTTAATTCAGGAATTTTAAAGAAATACATCTTTAAAGCTCCGATATGATTTTTTTTTTTCTTTTGTTGTCTGTAAAAAAACCACAGCTTCTATTTTAAACTCTGCTTTTTTGTGTGCCCAGTATAATGTCAACTGATGTAGAAAAACAAAAGTAAAAAAAGCAAACAAAAACAAAACATAATTTCTGGGAGGTATGCCAAGGCAGCTCTGACAATTTGAAGAGACATTCAAAGGTAATTGAATTATCCCTGTTTCTTGAAAATGTCAAGAAATATATTATGGAATATGTTGAGATAAATTAGGTCAGACAGTGAAAGTTTTAACAGTCTGCTCTAATTGTAGACTATAGTCTTTTTCTTTTCTTTTTTTCTTTCACACAATCTTGTTGCACCACTTGCATCAACTTAAGCAATCTCTTCTAAACTGGTCCTTACTTGTCACACTAAAACTTGTTGAACATGTCTAGATTTTGCTTGAAAATGTCTTCTTAAAGATGCATCTGATTAAATGGTTGCATCAAGTAAAGATTTCAGCACAACTGGCCAAAGATGGCCCTTTTATAGATC
Organism: Valencia hispanica; assembly: GCA_963556495.2. Lineage (NCBI taxonomy): Eukaryota > Metazoa > Chordata > Actinopteri > Cyprinodontiformes > Valenciidae > Valencia > Valencia hispanica. The sequence goes on from OY747704.1 coordinate 26,956,907, forward strand.
TTAAATTGCGTATTGACAAATACCCCTCAATGTTGTTTTCTTTGTGTATGAAAATTAGGTCCTTATAATATTAAAGAAATAGTATGAACACCTTCAAACCAGTCACCTTTTCAGCACATGGTGACTGTCAAAACTGAAAACCAACCATCACGTATAGGAAACTTTAAATGTAAAAAATCTGTCAGATTTTAATTGTACTATTTTATTAATTCGGTGTTGCCACAAATCTGCGTTACTACAACAGTTCATCGTTTTAGTTTTTATTTTCCATTCCTAAATTACACTCTTCACGCCAGCTGTCAATATAACCACTTTTTTCTTTTTTCCAATGTATATTCAGTTTTTCTCTTTGCATTTATACACAGCTTTAAAATTGTCTTATTTCTCTGTCTCTGTATGTTAAAACTTTATTTCTGTTTCCCTGAACCTTGGTGCTTTGTTCCTGTATTTCTTTCTAGGAAGTACAATGGTCACATAGACAATAAACCGCTAACGATTCCAAAGGACATAGACCTGCAGCTGGAGACAAAATGCATCACAGAAGTCGACACATTAGGTATTTTTCCAAATATTTACAAGTCAGAGATATTTAGACTGACTTCTTCCTAAAAATTTATTTAATGTTTCTACATTTAATTCCAATAATATTTAAAAAAAATTTAAATAAATAATTAAATAAATAATTAATTATTTTTGATTTTGTTCTTTTCTCTCTCAGCATTGTACTACTTCCCTGAGTTCCAGTGGCTGGTGGATTTCACTGTAGCGGCTACTGCAGTGTTTCTGATCACAGAACTTTACTATAGCATAGCTCAGCCCTCAGGAGAGATGAACATCAGTGTGGTCTGGTGCCTACTTGTACTCGCCTTTGTCATGTATCCTTACATCATGCTGTCTGTTCTCCTCAGTTTTAAATGTGAACTAGTGACATTAGATCGTCTGCTAAATCCTACAATTTATTTTTACAGTAAGCAACGCAAATATGGACACTTAGCATGTTTTAAGCTTAGTTTATACTTCTCCGTCAGTGGATGTGCAGAGACACGCAGCGCCATCATCTGTTGACGCAATGGCTCTCTGACAGGCATGAAAGGACGGATGGAGTAGAGCTCAATTTTTCAACTACCCATGGAACCGACGGAAAGTGTACGTCTGGTTGGTCAGCCCAAGATCATTTCACCAGGACGGTGCTCTATAGTCGATGTAATTAGTAGTCAATGCTGCTTTTGGGCACTAGCTGCTCTATACTGCAAGGCCAGTTTATCTTATATGGTCTTTTGGTGATTTTGAACACCACGAGGTGTAGAGAACAAAACAGACTGGTGTGTTTGTTTACATGCATTTTTTAGAGTAAACAGGTTTCCAGCTCAATCAAAACTTGCTCTCTGTCGGCCATTGGTCCTTGAGCGGATGTGCATTTAGAAGCCGAAGTAAATAAACTGTCATCGTCCAGAGACATCACTGCAAGGGTAGGCAGACCCGCCAGAAAAGGTCTGCATCCCCTGCTGTCCTGGCGGGGAATTGCTTCTCAAAGGAAAACGTCTCCGTCAGTATGTGTAAGTGCAAACTCGCTGGCGGAGAAGTATAAACTAGGCTTTCGTGTATAGGAAAGATTACAGCAGTCCAGCTTGTGTTTATGCAGATAACCTGGTGAGAGCGAGTCTCATCATTGCCTTTATCTTTCTCCTGCAATTTACTAATGCTGAATGATGGTAAAATAACAGATCATACTTGCCACTGCCCAAAGGGATCAATCCTTCCAGTTACAATGCTCGGACTTAGCTGTTTCTGGTCAGATGGTGTCATTTTCTGCCAATGTTGCAGATTGAATGGCCTCTTTTCACAAACCAGCTGACTGATTTGCTAGACAAAAATGACAGGCTGAGGAATTCAGAAAATAAGAATTTAAAGAGAAGAGAGTATGTTTGTTCCTTATTGAGACCCTTAATTTCAGTTTTCCCACTTCAGCTTTGATGACATGTTTACATTTTTTGTTCTTGATTTCATCTGCACCTAACTTGTAAGGTTAGTAGTTACTACACACAGATGCTGGGGTCCCACCAAGGTTTCAATTTCACAGGATTACTTCTCATTTATGAAATGTATCATTAGACTAGGTAATTGTTAATGAGGATTGGTTAAAACACCATAGCTTATGTATTAGTTTTTTAGTCACATTATCACACTAACTAATAATGTGAACATTTTATCATAGTTTCAGTGATACTTAAAAGAAGAAAAAAGCTACCCCGTTTCTTAGAAAGATTAGGTAATTAAGATTAAGGAGGCGCAAATGCTGTTTGGCATGAAAAGGAGAGTCTGTATTGACAGCTTTTTCTATAACAAATGATTATTGAAAAAGTGTATATATACATCTAAAATGTTTTTTTTTTATAATATAAACTAAAATTTTAAAGCTGCTAATCCAAATCTGCAAAATAAGCTATCTTAATTTTTATTTTTTTTGCCTCATAATGTTTTAACGTTGTATTGGCTATAAATATTTTGTGGAGAATAAAAAAACCCCGAAACAAAAAAGTAGTTCTGTCGCATTTGTCTAAAAACCTCATCCAATAACATGGCTCTGTCCGAAACCAACAATTGGACCATCTAGTTGTCTGTCTCACGGGACAAGCGCACTTCTGCATTTATGTGGCTCCTCCACTAATTACGCACTAACAAACTACTAGACAAACTACTAGAGTCCCAAAAAGAAAAACGCCATTTTAAGTTGCCGAAAACAAAAGACTGCTGATTAAACTGTGATTGGTGTTTTGCAGTCTCTCATTTACTGTGGCGCATTCCCAAATCAAGGGGGCGTGGTCTAGGGATGATAGCCGACGGGAGGGGTGAGAGTTCTGTGACTGTTTATGTTTTAAGTTAGCTTGTTCTGCAGATTCAGTATAGCAGCTTTAAGGTGTCTTTTTTATTATAATTTTTTATTCATTTGTTTTTTATTATGATTGTCCAAAAAGCAGAAACAATGTCTATATTTTCTCTGACTTTTCAGTGTACTACTTTGGAACTGTATGAGAGAAACCAGCACAAAGAGAAGCACAATTGTAGTTTGTGGTTTTGTGACATAATCTTTATGGGGTGTGAGTACATTTGCAAGGCACTGTAAGTGCATATAGCTGTTGCACTTTTTTTAAACTGAACTTGGAATTGGTAAAAAGACAACAATTTTGATATTAACAGGTCCTTCTCAAAAAATTAGCATATTGTGATAAAGTTCATTATTTTCCATAATGTAATGATAAAAATTTAACTTTCATATATTTTAGATTCATTTCACACCAACTGAAATATTTCAGGTCTTTTATTGTTTTAAAACTGATGATTTTGGTATACAGCTCATGAAAACCCAAAGTTCCTATCTCAAAAAATTAGCATATCATGAAAAGGTTCTCTAAACGAGCTATTAACCTAATCATCTGAATAAACTAATTAACTCTAAACACCTGCAAAAGATTCCTGAGGCTTTTAAAAACTCCCAGCCTGGTTCATTACTCAAAACCGCAATCATGGGTAAGACTGCCGACCTGACTGCTGCCCAGAAGGCCATCATTGACACCCTCAAGCAAGAGGGTAAGACACAGAAAGAAATTTCTGAACGAATAGGCTGTTCCCAGAGTGCTGTATCAAGGCACCTCAGTGGGAAGTCTGTGGGAAGGAAAAAGTGTGGCAGAAAACGCTGCACAACGAGAAGAGGTGACCGGACCCTGAGGAAGATTGTGGAGAAGGACCGATTCCAGACATTGGGGGACCTGCGGAAGCAGTGGACTGAGTCTGGAGTAGAAACATCCAGAGCCACCGTGCACAGGCGTGTGCAGGAAATGGGCTACAGGTGCCGCATTCCCCAGGTCAAGCCACTTTTGAACCAGAAACAGCGGCAGAAGCGCCTGACCTGGGCTACAGAGAAGCAGCACTGGACTGCTGCTCAGTGGTCCAAAGTACTTGCATGTCATTCGGAAATCAAGGTGCCAGAGTCTGGAGGAAGACTGGGGAGAAAGAATTGCCAAAATGCCTGAAGTCCAGTGTCAAGTACCCACAGTCAGTGATGGTCTGGGGTGCCATGTCTGCTGCTGGTGTTGGTCCACTGTGTTTTATCAAGGGCAGGGTCAATGCAGCTAGCTATCAGAAGATTTTGGAGCACTTCATGCTTCCATCTGCTGAAAAGCTTTATGGAGATGATTTCATTTTTCAGCACGACCTGGCACCTGCTCACAGTGCCAAAACCACTGGTAAATGGTTTACTGACCATGGTATTACTGTGCTCAATTGGCCTGCCAACTCTCCTGACCTGAACCCCATAGAGAATATGTGGGATATTGTGAAGAGGAAGTTGAGAGATGCAAGACCCAACACTCTGGATGAGCTTAAGGCCGCTATCGAAGCATCCTGGGCCTCCATGCCACGCCGCATTGAAGCAGTCATTTCTGCAAAAGGATTCCCGACCAAGTATTGAGTGCATAACTGAACATAATTATTTGAAGGTTGACTTTTTTTGTATTAAAAACACTTTTCTTTTATTGGTCGGATGAAATATGCTAATTTTTTGAGATAGAAATTTTGGGTTTTCATGAGCTGTATGTCAAAATCATCAGTTTTAAAACAATAAAATACCTGAAATATTTCAGTTGGTGTGCAATGAAACTAAAATATATGAAAGTTTAATTTTTATCATTACATTATGGAAAATAATAAACTTTATCACAATATGCAAATTTTTGAGAAGGACCTGTATGTTTCATTGCAGTGTATTTCCTTGACTTATTTCCCCCACCGTAGTAAAGTCCTTTTTTCCCTCACGGCCCACTACTTCAAGCTGGAGGAGGGGGGCGAACGCTCCCTCTGTATTACATTTGCTTTCTTTTTTTTTGTCAAAGCTATGATCATTCTCATTGTCACTGAAAATTACCTGGAGTTCGGTCTGGAGACAGGTCAGTGCTCCACTATGGCTCTTACAAATCTCTTTGAGTAGATAACATTTTATTACTTGTTTAGTGACTGTTGAACGTTTCTTCACTCCTAGGTTTTGCGAACTTTTCTGACAGTGCTCAACAGTTTCTGGAGCATCAGGGCTTAGAGTCACAGTAAGTACATTAATTTGTTTTTTATGCTTTTCTGTGCCTTTAGTTGTGATCAAAGGGGTTTTTAATGAAAAAAAATATAACATTGTAGTAGAATTTCTTGTAATTGTGCTATCTCATAGTAAAAACAAAAACGTAATACTATTTCACTGCTCACCTAATATTACATAGCTCTCACTTTATCCCCTGAAATGGTCCTGACCCATTGAAATGTAGGCTCCACTTAACCTCTTGAAACCCTCCATGGTATCTTGGCACAAATCCCAACAGTACAGTTCATATCTAGCATCTATGAATCTTTTTGAACTTACTTGGAAGTACAAGGGATGATTCGCACGTTGATTCCAATTTCATTAATTAGGAGAGGGACAATGTTTTTACTGGAGGCTTTTAATTTCATAAAATAGGTGCTCAAAAGTTATAATTTAGCTGCTTTATTTTCTTTTTTTCTTTTCTTTTTGTGATCTATCCATGGGCCTGAAACATATCTTGGAACCAAACGGCTATGTCTTATTCGGAGTAATAATAGCCTCTTTCACACAATAAAGATCATTTGTGTGCAGTCTTGCAAATTTCTTTTTAGCAGGTGTTCAGGGTTTGGCTTAACGTCAGCATCCCCATCGCTAAGCATTTAAAAGTGCCTATACTTGTATCCCTCTGAACACCTGTGATATTGTGGACCATGCAGTCTGATTCAGCAGTTTCTCATCTGTTTCTATGTCAGACTTAAAATGTATTTTAAACAAGCCATGTATGCAACTAATCATACTTTTTGAACGGGTTCCACCTGCTTGTCTTACTACTTTAACACTAACCTCAAGACTCTTGAGTCTAGTAGTGTAGTCAGGTTTTTAACCGATGGATAAGGCTGCCCTCGGCAGATTTGCTTCTGTGCAACTGCTCTCGAATCAAGCCTTCTCCACATAGTTGTACTACTGTTTGTTGAAATTAAGGGGCATTTGGATTAGGACTTGTTTAAATTGGGGGCTTCCTTTTATTTGCACTTACGTCTTTTCTCTTTCACAGGGGTCCAATATCTAAACTCACCTTCAAGCTGATCCTGGCCCTACTCTGCTCTCTGATTGGAGCATTTCTAACGTTCCCTGGCCTACGATTAGCCCAAATGCACCTAGATGCACTTAATCTAACCACAGCAAAATTTACACAGTGAGTTTTCTGTTTTAATATTGTTCCTCTCTGCATAAGGAAACATGTATTTTTTTTTAAATACTCTTTTTTTATATTACGTTACCCTTCATAGTCAATTATAATATCTTATTTATCCTCCTGAATTTTAAGCATTCTTTCTTCACGTGATTTTAACTTTAAAAAACATTATGTATTCCACACTATCTGTGAACCCAAATTAAATCACACATCTGTTGAGAGTGCAAAACACAAACAGTGAAACGCTGTAGAGGTAATGAACTAGTGGAGGTCTAAACTTGCCACTGTAAAATGCATGCCTGTATATCAGAAGGCTCCAAACACAGGGTGCAGTTCTCTGTGGTGCATTGACCCACTTAAACTCTGCTGAATGTTATCAAACAGCAGGAAGATTAGAGACGGAGAGCCCATGCTGTTCCCGTATTTCTTTTTTCTTTTTTTCCTTTTCTTTGTTACGGTCTTTTTTCTTGCATTAGGCAAATCTAAAGTGGACAAAATATGCAAGAATTACACATGTTGCTCACAAAATTTTGGTTAGTTGTAGGTCTACATGAACCTGAACTAGCTCCGGTTAAGTGTTTTTTTTTTTTTTTTTCTATGTCCCAAGTCAAAGTTGGAATCAAGATGGAACTAATTTAACATTTCTAGAGCCTGTATTTGTGGTTTGAAACAAATAAAATTTATTAAATAAGCACTTGCACCTGTTTCGCAATGGAACTGGTTTGGTTAGAAAAAAGACCAGTAAGGACACAAATAAGCCTCTCTTCCCGTACTGTATTTATAATGCTGGTGGTGGGAAGTTTAGTATGAATAAAAAGTAAGTCATTTATATGTAAATTAGTTAACTAATAAGCAAAAATCTTTTACTTGGTGATATTAGCGTAATTTTTTTTAGGTTAGTCTTGTCTTTTGTTTTTTTCTTAGACCTTAAAACGAAAGTTACGTATGTAACTACAGTTATATGAATCCCGGTTGACCGCCAGAGGCGGTGCCTTAAGCACTGAATGATCCAACTCGCGCATGCGCAGGTCGAGTGTTTATACCAACAATGTCACATGTGACCCCTGATGACCACGGAGACGCTATATCTTCCGGTGACATCAGAGGATCTGTTCCTGCAGAATCTTCTCGCGAGTGCACAAGGATTCTGAGTGACAGAAAGCTCTGGCGGTCATCCGGGATTTATAGAACCGTAGTTACATACGTAACTTTCGTTCTATTTCATCCCTACTGACCGCCAGAGGCGGTGCCTTAAGCACTGAATGACCTATACCAGAAAAGTCACAAAGAATTCCTGCACATACTTCATTAGGAGGAACCCACAGAGTCCGGCACCAGGACCACTCCCAACGGATGGGGAGTGGCAACATTCGCCCGGTAAAACCTGGAGAAGGTACTTGGCGAGGCCCATGATGCTGCCGCACAGATGTCTTCCAGTAGCACGCCGCGCAAGGCCGCCCATGATGTGGAGACAGCCCTGGCAGAGTGGCACCTCACCCCGGATGGCAGGGGGCGCCCACCCCCTCTATATGCCTGGGTGATGACGTCCACCACCCATTGAGACAACCGCTACTTGGAGAGAGCACAGCCCCTCCTATGACCACCATTGCAGAGGAAGAGCTGGTCAGACTTTCTGATACTAGCAGTCGCAGCCACATAGACCCTCAGAGCCCGCACAGCAAACGTAATCTGTCCTCCCCTCCTGGAGGATTAAATTGTGCTAGGTGGATAGGTTGGTTGAGGGTCGATGCCGACAGAACCTTCGGGAGAAAAGCTGAGTTCGGCCATAGGGTAACTCCCGAGCCATCGGGGTTCCACCTCAGACATGAGTCACTCACCGACAAAGCATGGAGCTCCCCGACACGCTTCGCTGATGTGATGGCAAGGAGAAAGGCAGTTTTAGTAGAGACCCACTTCAGCTCCGCCTGAGCCAGGGGTTCAAAAGTGGGCAAACACAAAGCATCGAGCACCAGATGCAGATCCCATGCTGGGGCGCACTGTACTCATGGGGGGCGTAACCGCCATGCGTCATTCAGAAAAAGGGACACCAGTCTTTGACACCCCACCGTGTTATTATCAACCCGAGCGTGTCGAGAGGAAATGGCTGCCACATATACCCTCAGAGTAGCAGGGGACCTGCCGCCATCCAGGAGTGACTGGAGGAACTCCAAAATCATTGAAACTGAACAGAGCTGAACAGGGTCCACACCCTCGGCTGAACACCATGCAGCAAACAGCTGCCACCTATTCTCATACTGCGCCCGGGTGGAAGGCGCCCTCGCATTCAATATGTTATTGCAGACACCATCTGAACACTCAATCAGCAGCGGGTCGGGCCCTGCAGTGGCCAGACCCACAGCTGCAGGCGGAGAGGGTCGGGATGCCAGATCTGGCCCCATAACTGAGACAGGAGATCCCTCCTGTTGGGGAGGCGCCACGGTGGACTGCTGCAGAGCCTGTACAGCAGTGGAAACCACGTTCTTCCCGGCCAGAAGGGGGCTACCAACAGAAGCCTGTGACCCTGATGGAGGACCCTCTGTAGCGTTGGAAAAATCAGAGGGATTGGTGGAAATGCATAGAGGAGAACCTCTGGCCAATCGTGGGCGAGAGCATCCTGACCCAGAGGACTGCTCTCCTGCGTCCAGGAGAACCAGAGGGGGCAATGGGTTGACTCCTCTGAGGCAAAGAGATCCACCCCCGCCCTGCCGAAGATGTCCCAGATGTTGAGAACCACCTCCAGATGAAGCCGCCACTCCCCCGGTGGGGACTTGCAACGGGAGAGTAAGTCTGCCGCCTGATTCTGTTCCCCAGGCAAGTACATTGCCCTCAAGCTGGCCAGGCGTGGTGCTGCCCATAGCAGGAGGTCCTGGGATGCCTGCAATAGCCGTGCAGACCTGGTGCCCCCTTGGCGGTTTATGTGAGAGACTGTCGAGACATTGTCTGACCACACAACGACATGCCGGCCTCCCAAGAAGGTAAGAAAAACCTGCAGTGCCCCGTACACAGCCCACATCTCCAGAACATTGATATGCTGTGAGCGGTCTCGTGCAGACCACAGCCCCTGAGCTGTCCGGTACTGCCACACAGCACCCCAGCCTGAGAGGGAGGCGCCTGTTTTGATGGCTTTCCGACGGGATGCAATGGAATCCATGGGCACGTTTTGGAGGAGAAACAACCTCTCCCTCCACGGGGCCAGGGCAACAAGGCAACGGCGTGACACCTTGAGTTTCCTGTGCCGGTGCCACTTGTCATCCAGATTAAACGTTTGCAACCATCTCTGGAGGGGACGCAGCAACAGCAGTCTTAGAGGAACCACGGTAGCAGCAGCCGTCAGTTTCCCTAGGAGGCGCAAAAACTCCACAAAGCGAAACTGCCTGCCCTCCTGAAAGAGGAGAAGGAGGCAGAGGATGTCGTTCACCCGCTGTGTTGACGGGCAAGCATAAATGGTGACTGCATGAGAGCACCCTGAACTGGAAATGATGCCCCTGAAAAGCACACCGCAGAAACTGCCGATGGTGTGGCGCTATAGGAACGTGAAAGTAGGCATCCTTCAGGTCTACTGACGTAAACCACTCCCCTCTGGCAACCGTACGCAGAATCTCTGCAGTGGTTAGCATGTGGAACCTCAGGACCTTCAGGAACCTGTTGAGACCCCTCAGGTCGAGGATAGGGCGGAGTCCACCATCTTTCTTTGCTACCAGAAAGTAAGTCAAGTAGAACCCCCCGGGGTGCAATAGGGTATCAACTGGTTCGATTGCACCCTTGTCCAGGAGGGCAGACAACTCCTGGGCGAGGGATTGGGCTTTTGCCGGGTCGCGTATGATGGTCATCTTGACCCGTCCTCAGCTTGGGGGCCGGCGTCGGAACTGAAGTTTGTACCCGTGGGTCAGGGTGGAAAGCACCCACGGGTCCCTGGTAGAAGCAGCCCAATATCTGAGCTGCTGCTGGGAAAAACAGCCGACGGCCGGCCCCCGGGCCTCAGCGCAGAGCCCCCCGACCTCTAAAGGCTCTGGGAGTACGACGGGCAGCATATGAGGGGTGAGGCTGCCCAGAGGGCAGTTCCTCGGGTGCCCGAAAGGTCTGCGCCTGCCATTGAGCAGGCTGTGGCCGTGTGTGCTGAGGCCTAATGTAGCCCCTGGGGTAAGCCTGTGGATGAGAGCTGTGCTGTGGGGCAGCTGGAGGACACCTAGGCCTATTAGGAGGAGGCACGCTCCTCTGAAGCCCAGAGAGCTGATGTCGAGTCCTTCTGGCTTGTTCCGTGCGCTCAAGCGCTTCCAGAGCCACGGAACCAAACAGCTCGCCCGGCACTACCGGAACCCTGCGGGGGGTTCTCCTGCAGGCCTCAGTGAGAGGGGATTGTGCAAACCAGACCTGGCGGCGAGCCTGAACAAGAGTAGACATTAACCACCCCAACTCTCTAGACATCAGTGCAAATGCCTGTAGGGAAGCATCACTGAAATTATAGACAGAAGCATCCAGTTCAGCCTCCTGCAGGGATGCTGACAGAGCAGGCATCAGGGGGGACATGGAGTTATCCATGCGTCCCGCTGCATCATAGGCCTTGGAAAGAAGGTCATCTGTAACCCGGCACTGGGGACGAGGACACCTAGCGTCCGGTCTCAGAGCCTCATCAGGTGAGACAATTAGAGCATCTATAGTCGGCTCCACTGCTGGCATGCAGTCCAGGCCAAACTTATGTGCATCCTGCATGGCTGCCAGGGTCCGGCCGTCGGCCTAGGTATGATGAGAGAGGACCCTAGAATCCCTCCAGCATGCCTGCAACTCCCTCAGATTCTCCGCCGATGGAGGCACAGTAAAGTTGACAGGGGCTGGGACACGCCTGAAGAAAGCACTGGCCGGAGCTGACTGAGCCTGCGGCACATCTAACTGCAGGCGGGCTAGAGCCATACGAATGGTGGCTCCCAGGGAACAGTCCCAAACACCACCAGTAGAACTATTGGCCGAAGAATGGGAGCCGACCGCGGAGCTTAGATGGGTGGCCTCCTCCTGTGGGGCCACATCCCCAAACTGGGCGGCTGATGCTGCTATGGAAAGCACATTATCTTCCAACCCCAAGGAGGCTACCGGAAGAGCAAGAGCATCTGGCTGCTCTGCTCCCATCCCTGACTGGAAGGCCAGAAACGGGGACTTCATAGCATCGAGCTCTTTTGTCAATTGGTCCACCCTGGAGGCAAGCCCGGACCCCTTAGCCTTCTTCCCTGGGGTGGGGCCTGCAGTCTCAGCAGCCCGACGTCTAGATTGGCCAGTCCGAGCTGGAGCCAGTTGCTGGGCTGGGGCCAGCCAGTCGGGTGACGGCGTGGGATCCAACAGTCGCCCCACCTCAGTCAGCCTTGCAATCCTCACTGCCTGAGGCATGATACTTCAGTTCATGCAGGGATCGTCAGAAAGACCCTCCTTCAGATGCCCGAGGCCAAGGCATGAGGGACATAAATCATGGCCATCCTCAAGCTGCAGAGGAGGAGGAGGAGGAGTGAGACACTGGGAGAGGGAGCGAAAACACTGTCCTCACCAGTCGATGGTAAGTTTTTTACACTCACAACCGCTTACCTTTCTATTTTTAGACACCAAGTGCAGATGCCGGGAGAGGGAGCGAAAGCACAACCTTCACCAGCAGACGTTGCAAAGAAACACTGAAGCACACCTATGCTGGGAGCGGGAGCGAGAGCACTGCCTTTGTCAGTCAAGGGTAAGCCATCCAAAATATCAATGGTAGGTGCAGGTTATCAATGCCGGGAGAGGGAGCGAAACCACAGCCGTCACCAAAAAAGACACCGATATTAACATAACATTTAGTTGCACGATGTCGGGAGAAGGAGCGAGCACACTGCTACATCGACAGCCATACAAACAACCAGCTATGTTGTACAAGACATACTTACCCAGCCGAGGAAATGCGCCGAAGTCACAAACCTCCCGGTGGGGTCCGTTGCGGCCTCTGAAGGGCGAGCAGCTCGCAGCTCCGACAGAAAAGTCACAAGGCCACCAGCAACGAACAAACTTATTATTATTATTATACTTAGCGATATTTTTAAACAAGTAGCTGTAGCTTTCAGCAAGATCCTTAGTCTTTAGCTAGCGTGGCGATACTACCTGCGAAGCGAGAAGATGAAAAGGAACAGATCCTCTGATGTCACCGGAAGATATAGCGTCTCCGTGGTCATCAGGGGTCACATGTGACATTGTTGGTATAAACACTCAACCTGCGCATGCGCGAGATGGATCATTCAGTGCTTAAGGCACTGCCTCTGGCGGTTAGTAGGGATGAAATGGAACACATCCTGTTCAGACTGGTCACCCATTCAGTCCCCAAGGGTCAAATTATTATAGATTGAACAGTCAAGCAGAAATATCTTATATTGTTCTGGGTATGTGAGGTACAAAAGATCACTCTGTGACTGAGATGAAGATATCTTCAGTTTGGTCATTTTTCTGTATGAGAACTCACTGGGTGGCATGTTTCTGGCCATGATAGGACGTCCTGAGCAGAGAGCACATTGCATTCACATAATCCACTTTGGTATAGCCTTTCCAAAATGGCTTCCTCTTCCAATTTCCCTTCATAAGTGCCATAAGCTTCCCTTGTCAAACCCAGTAACTAGAAGGGATTATCTCCAGTGCCCCCTCGAAAATGTTTGCCTTGGTTATACTTCCACGGAAGGTTGCATTTCTAAAGTAGGCCCTTCTTAACTGCACATTAGGGTTAAAAATTTATGACTTCTGGTCAGCTGGTGCGATGTTTACCGAGTTGTCTTTACTACTTTTCTTAATTGTTTCGCAGAACTCTGCTTTATATCAACTTCCTCTCCCCTCTCATCATGGTCCTGCTGTGGGTGAGGCCTATTACCAAGGACTACATATTGAATCCCACTCTTGGAAAAGAGAGTGTGCCTTTGTAAGTAAAAGTATCATGTGCATAGCATATAATACTCTATGCTTTAGCTTTTTTTCTCTCATAAACTACTCTGAAATTCTCATGTAGTTTTCTTATGAAAAATAAATTTCTAAAAGTATGATTAAATTCCAAAAAATTATGATTAAACTAGAAATGTGCAATTCTGCTTCAGTTTTATATTGAGATGGATATCAATACATGTCTTAAAAATTACATTTGTAGGCATTGTTAAACTCTGGTTCATGATGATAAAAGTGAAATGTCCTGATTTCTATAAAAAAAGGGAGGCTTATATAGATCAAGTAGCTCTATAAACATAGGCTAATTTATGAAAAATGGTGACTTGTTGGATATTGGTGAAAAAGTAACATCAAATGAAAAAGATGTTGTGCACATGCTGTATTTTTTTCATTTTTCATGCAACTTTGCATGGTAGTGCAATAACCTGTATATGAACTGTCATAACACTTCCATAGCACTACTGTGCTGGCGCTTAGCAGCAGAAATTACAACATGGGGACATGGCGGCTTATTGAGCCAAATGATAAAATTGTAATAATGATTAACGATTATTTTTTAATCTTTAGCTGTACTTGGTTGGCAGTATAGCTGTGTATTGATTAAAATTTCAAGAATTTTTTTGATATTGATTTTTAAGAGTAAGAATCGATTATCACGATCCGTTTCAATACGATCCAATCTGTTCCAGTTCGATATTGATATGGGTCTATTAATGGGTTATTAAAACCGTTTTGTTTTTTTTACTGTTACCTTTAATTATATGGCTGTAATGCAATAACACAACACTGGGTGAGTAACAGTTCACTGGGAAAAACCTAAGCCTTAAAATGGCCGTCTGGACTTTTCCTTCCTATTTTAATTGTAAAAAAGGGCAAACAATGTTAACAATTAAACTGATTTTTGGACTTGTGAATCGATTCGATTTTTGACCAACCAGTTACCTATAAGTCAAACAAGCAGAGTGGAAAGACATTTCCCTTTTGTGTTTTGAAGAAAATAAATAAAATTAAAGTAATGCAACCTGAAATCCTGGCGTTGACAACAGTGGGTTAGGAAGAGCACTATATTTAGTTCAATGAAGAAGTGACAACAAGGCATACATTGACTTTACAACAAAAAAAAAGGTTATTAATCTCATCATTAATTCTAAGATGTTATCCTCTACTTGTTGTTTGAAGTATGTCACATGTCTGACTTTCTTCTGCCTTTGACATATACCCTTATACACATCAAGGTCAAACCTGATTAAGTTTAATTTCATGTTACACTACCGCTTGTCACCTTTTTATGCCTCAATTTCACCCTCTCTTGCCTTTTCCTTTGAGCTGTTTGTGGCACTTTTTCCTCCCCTCGTCTTTTATTTCGGTCTCAGTGTCTCTGCTTACCACCCAGATGGTGCTTTCATGATGTGTTAAGTTTGTGGACCAGAAAAAAACTGCACATTTTTTCTATTTCTCCACCCTTATTTCTGCCTTCCTATTAATGCCAGGATGAGTGAGCAGACGTATGATACGTTGCGGTTATGGGTTATTATACTGATGTGTGTGCTACGGCTCATCATGATGAGACATCACCTGCAGGCCTACCTCAACCTGGCACAGAAGAGTGTGGACCAGATGAAGAAGGAAGCAGGACGAATAAGTACAGTTGACCTGCAGAAGATGGTAGCTACCTTGTTCATAATTTTGTGCCTTTAAATATTAGCTATTTCTTACATCTATAATTATAAATACAGTTGGGACAAAAAAATATTTGGTAGCCACCAATTGTGCAAGTTCTCCCACTTAAAAAGATGAGAGGTCTGTAATTTTCATCATAGGTACACCTTAACTGTGAGAGACAAAATGTAATAAAAAATTCTGGAAATCACATTGTATGATTTTTAAAGAATTTATTTACATAATGGTGCAGAAAATAAGCATTTGGTCATTAACAAAAGTTCACCTCGACACTATGATGTGACCTTGGTTGCCAGTGACAGAGGTCAAACATTTCCTGTAGGTCTTCACCAGGTTTGCACACACTATAGCTGGTATTTTGGCCCATACGTCCATGTAGATCTTCTCTAGAGCTGGGATGTTTTGGGGCTGTCGCTGGGCAACACAGACTTTCAACTCCCTCCACAGATTCTCAATTGGATTGAGGTCTGGAGACTGCTTAGGCCACTCCAGAACCTTGAAATACTTTTTACGTAGCCATTCCTTTGTTGCCCGGGCAGTGTGTTTGGGATCATTGTAATGCTTTCCAGATCCAGCCACGTTTTATCTTCAATCCTCTCATTGATGAAAGAAGGTTTCTGTCCAGAATCTAACAATACATGGACCCATTCATCCTTTCCTTAAGGATTAGTTGCCCTGTCCCCTTTGCAGAAAAGCAGCACCAAAGCATAATGTTTCCACCCCTATGCTTCACAGTGGGTATGGTGTTTTTGGGATGCAACGCGACATTATTCCCCCTCCAAAGAGTTCTATTTTGGTCTAATCTGACCACATGACATTCTCCCAATCCTCCTCTGGCTCATCCAGATGGTCTCTGGAAAACTTTAGATGGGCCTGGACATATGCTGGCTTAAGCAGGGGGACCTTTTGAGCAATGCAGGATTTTAATCCATGACGATGTAGTATGTTACTAATAGTAACCTTTGTTACTGTGGTCCCACCTCTATTCAGATAATTGACCAGTTCCCCCCGTGAAGTTCTGGGCTGTTTCCTCACCGTTCTCAAGATCATGTGTACCCCACGAGGTGAGATCTTGCATGGAGCCCCAAGTCGAGGGAGATTGTCAGTGATCTTATATTTATTCAATTTTCTAATAATTACTCCAACAATTGATCTCTTCTCACCAAGCAGCTTCCCTATTGTAGATTGGCTCATCCCAGTCTTGTGTAGGGGTACAATCTTGTCCCTGGTGTCCTTGGACAGTTCTCTGGTCCTTGCCATGGTGGTGGTTGAATTCTGACTGTTTGATGGTGTGGGCAGGTGTCTTTTATCTAAGGAAACCCAGTAGATTGCATAGAGTCATTGACTTGCAGCCTTCACACCTCCTGGACGAACGTGTTACAACAGTAGACAGTCGCTAGCAATCCCTCATACTGAGCAAGCATGTAGTGACAGTGGAGAGAAAAAAGTACCCTTTAATAGGAAGAAACCTCCAGCAGAACCTGGCTCAGTACGAGCGGCCATCTGCCACGCGTGACTGGGTGTACTTATTTTCTGCACAAATACAAAGAAATTATTTTTAAAAATCATACAAAGTGTTGTGTTTTTTTTGTTTTTTTTCTTTTACATTCTGTTTCTCAGTTGAAGTGTACCTATGATAAAAAAAAAAAAAACAGACCTCATCTTTTTAAGTGGGACAACTTGCTCAATCATTGGCAGTCCAGACCATTACTATTTTGCCTCACTGTTTTTTGGTTTGGAATGGTTTTGAAAATGTAGATACTTAATTGACTGGTTATGAGTGTTTTATGCATTGCTTTGTTATATTTTGTGTAGTTGGCATACGCATATTACTTTTAGTATTTGTCTTATGACTAGATTAAATATATCTACTATTCTAATTTCCCCCATTATATAATTTTACTTTGAGGCATATTGCCAATGCTTTGATTGATGTGTACTCTACTCAAATTATTATTATTATTATTATTATTATTATTATTGTTGCTAAATAGTTCATGTTTTGTTGCTAAAGGAACAGTTGTAGCTGATCAGATGAATTATTGTTGCCATTGTTCTAAAAGATCATTTAGCTTTTATTTTAAAGCAGTGATTTAAAAAAAACTAAGGAAGCTTTGAGAAATTCACTGTTGACTGGAATCTGGTGATTTTCTGTTTTATTGGCCCCGACTGAGGACCAGCCATTCAGAAACTCAAACAATTCTTCTCCTGTCAGTGAAAGTATGTCATACTGAAAACACTCTTCAGTGTGGACGGTGTTGCTGAGGGAGAAACACTCAATATTACAAGAAATTAAACAACAGTTTGTTCTATGACATATCTGGACATGTCTATGGTTCATTCAGTCAGCTGAAGAACAAGAGAGTGCAATCTTTTCAGCAGATAACAGACAGACTGAGCAAAGTTGCTTTTTTTTAATCCTTTTCTAGGTTTCAGCCTCTGTAAGAGATGCAACATCTAGTATGTTCCATTTAAAATGTTGGATTTAAAATGGCAACTTTTGAAAATCTTCAAGCAAATGTGATGTTCTCTAGAGTATAAACATGGAGACTGTTCTTTTTTTAATGCTAGCCATGCCAAACACTAAAGCCAGTTTAGGGTGTCTACTCTGTAATTAATTTGTTTGTTTAAAAACAATATTAAAACCCTTTTTGTATTTACCGTTTACAGCAGGAAAGCTAGAAAAATATATTCAGTGCTCTTCTTGTAACTTCTGATATTACAGCTGTTAAAGTGAAATGAGAATCTGTTCAGATGTGAATGGGAAATTGGCCACAAAATTGCATTTAGCGCATTAAAATTCGGCTGTGTAATTGGAGTCACGTGATGGTGAATATTTGTGGAAATGTTTTGTCTTCCAGTTATGTTTGCAGAAACTTTCTGAACTAATGCCATTCTACCTCGTCTAGATTGCACGTGTTTTTTACTACTTGTGCGTAATCGCACTACAGTATGTGGCACCCCTGGTGATGCTGCTTCATACAACTTTGCTGCTAAAAACTTTAGGTGAGTCACTCCTTTGTAATTGTGTGTGTGTGAATAGTCTTTGGTTTCTATAACATGAAGCTATCTCTACCCCCCGACCCCCACCCCCTCCTTAAAACAGGTGGTCACTCCTGGTGGGTCTATCCCAAAGAAGACCTGCCTTGCCTCCATGAGATGAACTATGATTCTGTTATTGGAGCAGAACAAATATCACCTGTAAAACCAGATACAGTGGTGGAAACAGGAGCCCGGGCATCAGTGGCCCAACTTTCAATGGCTCTTGGGGGCTTACGGACTGTTTTTAGCCCCTTACTTTTTAGAGGCTTGTTCTCCTTCTTCACCTGGTGGATTGCTGCCTGTCTTTTCTCCACCTCTCTTTTTGGCCTATTCTACCATCAGTATCTCATGGCGGCATAGCAGCATCAGCAGCAATCCTAAAGATGTGTGCTACTGTATATTGGATGTGGTCAGAAAAGGACTTAGTGGGGGCATACAGAGGCCCACTCATGACTCTGCTCTACAACTCTTCCTCCTCCTTCTCCATGTCTCTGACTGCCTCAGAACAACTGGTCATATCATCAGAGCTCTTGGTTTTACTCCCAGTGCTTCCTCCACAGATGACTGTGAACTCTTATTTGATTTTACTTTTGTACAAGCAATGTTTTTATTCATTTGAGCAGCAAAAGCTGTACGTTTTTACAAGACTCATGATTAAACGATTAGAGGTAAATAAATCAGTGTCATGGCTAAAGGTACAAAGAGATTTTTTTTTAATGTTAAAGATGGCTTTATGAATTTTAAATGATAAAATAATCAGATGGGCTGATTATTATTATTGATAAATGTAAAGTATCTTGGCTGTCATACAATTCTGCATTTTTTTTCTCCATAGAAACTGGTGACTAAGGCCGTTTATTGACAACAGGCTACGTGCCGTTATTCTGTAATCTCAAATTTTCTCAAATTCATGATATTTTGTTATAAAAAGCATAAATGCAGCTTCTTTACTGCTTCCAACAAGTCAGCGATAATTTAAATAAAAGGATAACATTTTTAAATTACTATCAATTACTTTTAACTATTTGTTGGGTAATACCTTTTTTGTATAGTACATTAGGCTTGGGCTGGTATAAAAGTAAAATCACCATAGTTTTACAGACTGAACAGGAAAACAGAAAAAAAATGTAATCACTATAATCAATATGTTCTATCAATTTAAAAAAAAAGTGACTTAGATTTTGATGCATAAATTAATGCTAAAATATTATATAAACACCCATCAGTAGTTTTCAAATGCTTACTGCACAGAATGTTATCCTTTTTGAAATTGGATCTTCAAGAACAAGATTTTAAGAGGTCGACTATAATTGACATTACCTGATTAGTTCAGGGTTATCTGTTCAGCTGTCAAACCGCTTGTAGGGAACCCACCATAATTTTAGAAAACAGTGTTAATTAAAAGGACTGATGAGTGGTGCCATGCATTATTATTTTTTCCAATGAGTTGAATTTGAAAATATTGTTATCGAAGGAAAAGTGAAACCTCCACAGTGCAGCAACTGGTCAGAAAGGGGTGGCGCTCTTCTACTCAATGCTCCATACAGCTTGAGAAAATCGAGTTGCTTCTGCACTTTTTGCGGCATGTCATTAAAGAAACTTGAAACAAAGACTACGAAACTGTAGCTTTTTAAACACTTTGTATAGATTGGTACCAGTAACCAGCCTACCTGGTATAGAGTATGATTGGGTACATGCCAACTGTAAACCAGGGTGTATCAAACTGCTGTTTTGATGGATTGTATAGAAGCTACACTTAAATCACAGAATATCTGGAATGCTTTTTTTCTTAGCAGTTTTGTGTTTTCTCTACTGGTAAAACAGATCTCTACCATGTTTTGTTCACCATTTGCGTCTTGATTGGGTGCCAGTCATTTCTCTTCACCTGGTCTTATTTTTGTAGGTTTGGTCTTTTTGTACCTGACTTGTTTTGAATAGAAAAATGGGTCATCAACCGCGGGATGTTTAGTATCCACCATGCCTCAGTTTGCATCGACCTTGGGGACATTTTATACCCGCTTCGACAACCAGTGATTTAAATAAGAGTTCTATAATTACTCGCAGGCTGCTGTAAGGAAATCTGTTGTGACTACAATAACTATTAGCCCTCTGCAGGCAGTTGCTCATAGTTATGTATGGATTAATTAGAGGTCATAATGTGTCATAGAGTGAACTGGCCCAATGAGCATCTGAACCACAATCTGGAGGAAGTAAGGTGCAATTCAATTATATATATTTCTTTAGCATTTATTTGTATTAATAATATTTCAACTAGTTAACTACCTAAGGAAATGAAGTGATACTCCATAGTTAAGTACATGGGTATGGAATGGAAGGAGGTTGGGACCAAGAGGCAAAGTGTAGGTACGGAATGGTGTTATGAGTTGATCTTTTCACTCTTTAAGTCTTTAAAAGTTTTGCTTTATATACAAAATGATGTTTTGTTTTTATTTCTTTTTTTTTTTTTTTTGGAGTCTTACACACTCTTGAGTTTATATTGAGGACCAGTGAGTTTCTGCTTGAAATTGCTGTAGTCCAACTGATGTTTTTAGTGTTGGAGAACCCGAGCTATACTTGCAGAAGAGTGAGGTGGGATCATTTCTCCTCGACTTGAAGTTGTTTAAAGTTGTCTAACTGAGCTCACCATACAGGACAAAGTTAAATTAAAAAATGGAAGGATTTCTGATGTTTGTCATGTTTTATAGTTTGTTACCTTCATGGTTTTACTTGACCCATTTTAGTTGGAGGACTAATCTGTTTTATGGAAGGCCAACATGCCTAGGGCTCAGTCAGGGTAATGGCTCATGTCCCTGTCTTTCTGCTGGTACGTGTTCTCTGCTGTACGTCAGCTGGATACTCAAGGGGCATTGTGATAAAGAGAGGTCAGCTGCTGTTAATATGTTAATTAATTTTTTTTAATCTACATCTAATTGTGCATTTGTTGAGCTTGATATATATATATAAATAATTATTTTTTTAATGGTGCCAAGTAAGGGCCCTAATGCCCAACAACCCTGTGCTTCGTTGCTAGAGGTCTTTATTTCTGCTACTGTGTAAAACTGCACTACCACTTTGCGGCCTTCAGTTTTCTGTAGATCCAACTTGGTACATTGTGTGAACCACAACTGGTAATTCCCAAAGTCTACAGGTGTTCAGTAAGTCTTTGTGGGTTGTTTTACATTGGTAGGAAAATATGCGCACAAGCAGTCATTGTGCTGTTGACTCACTGGCCAACATTCTTGCCCAGTGTTATTAAGAATGTAGGGTGCCTAGTGTCAGGCTAATTACAAATTAAAGTTTTCTTTGGTCCAGCTGTTTATCTTTGGACTTAATGTGTGATCGAGCTGGAGTTTATGAACTCCAGTCATCCGTTTTGTATACAGCAAAATATTCCAGCAGCACCATATCAACATTTCTAAGCTCCTGATTTTCAGTCTTAGCTTTAGTTTGTATCTGTTTGAACCGATGGGGAATATGCACATAGTGAATGTATCAATCCTGCCTAATTTTTAGTTTGTGTTTTTGATAAATTGATTTGACCCCCTTCCACCCACTTCCTTTAATTATCAAACTCATTCCTCGTCTAATATGTTTTATCTGAATTTCATCCTAATCCTATTTGTCCTAATCATTTATTTTTTGCATTGATCGATCGTTGGGTGTTTTGTATTTATTTGCTGAGGCCTGGAAACATTTCTGATTTGAATTGTAAGCCGTTCATTTTGTTGTTGAAGTGCACAATGGCTAAAATCTTTTTCTTTGTTTTTGACAAATCTGTGACAAATTATATTTTATTCAATAGTCTGGTCTGAGTAGCTGAAAAAACATAATTTGTGTTCATAATTCACTGTCCAGATTAACAGGTCTTGATATTTTCAGTTTTTTACCACTGAAAGTGTTTATTACTCATTGTTGGGTTCACAAACTAAAATTACAAATGCTGTTCTTTCATGTATTTATTTCTCCGTTAGATTTTGTCTTAAATAAATTATGTTCTTTACTTTGTTCTTATTTTTTGTCTTGTATTGTGCAGCCTAAGGTTTATGCATGACCTTTTTAGAAATGGTAAAAGATGATTTTATTTTTTTTACATTGTGCTTGGATATGACTTTAAACTATAATCCCTAACATGGAAACTTATGTTTTTAGTTAAAAGCATGCTTTATGTTCCCTTCCGAGAAGGTAGAAATCATTTTTCTTTTCTTTTTTTTACCCCACTTTGGTCATTTGGATACACTGATTAAAGAAATACACAAGTGTAGATATTTAATATATACTATTAACTATTTTGTCAATAAGATAATCTACTACAACTATAAATGAGCAACACCGTAGGCACCAAAGGACTCGCATTAGTCTTTTTCTGCCTCTTTGTAAATACTCCCAAAGGCCAAACTAGCCTAAGATCCTAAACACTGTGCCCTCCACAGTTAATTAATTTACAAATGTAATATTCTAAGACACTCTAATCAACAGTGATGTGCATTGGCATACTTGGTAAAGATGTGTAAAACACCTTTAAAATATATTCATCTTTTAGTATAGTGGCTAATTGCATGAACATGGAGATAAGTATAACCATCAATTTGATTACATTTTCACATCGAAAATGCAGTGGACCGCTGTTCAGGATTCACTGATTTCTCTGTGGGCTCCTGAATTATTCACAGAAAATTAGCCCATTTGCAAATTTTTGTATCTAAAATATTCAAAAGAAAATGCAGCTTGGGACAACTGAAATACTTGGATGCAATGCTACTTGACATGCTATTTTGGCTGGTGTTTGCAAAGCAGCCAATCCAGGAGCGGCATCCATCTTCCTTTGAGCTGATTGGCTGTACCCCCTAGTGCAGAGATGAGAAAGATTGTAAATGTTAGCTTCTGCAGTAGTGTCAAGATGGTTTTCACTATGCATATTAAAGCAAATTAAGGTATGTTTGAGCTAATAAAGTAGGCAGTTCTGAACGAACGTTTTTAAAAAGGGTCTTTGTCTCCAATATTCAAAGGCACTAGCTTTTCGCAGGCGGTTGTAGTCTCTTGCCCCTACGAATACCAGGAGTCTACTGCAAGTTTTTGTTTTAAATCACTTGCTACAATTTTTGGTAGCCTTGCACACAATCCCAGTTTAAGTAAACTCCATGCTTGCAGTTATGGTAGGGCGGATAATTTATTTTTATTTTTTATATATATAAACGCATCACTCCATGCCGCTTCTGGATAGTTTCAGGTAGATGGCGTCCAATGGTTATGCAGAGTTAGGATCCAACATGCCATTCTTTTCTGCAGCTTTCTAACTGAGCTTTGGAGATTTTGATCCCACTACATTCCTCATTTTGCTTGGTAACAAGATTGTCTGTGAATAAGATTCTATTAGTGAGAAGAAAAAAAGACAATGTTAAGACTTTACATCTTCTTTAGCAGGGGTCCAAATGAAAGTCTCTGGGACTGTTGGCTCATTGGAATGTCTTGGAATGACCTTTTCCCTATAACATAAGAATGTGAAGAGAGACAGAGCACCATTCTTCATTGCCACCCTTCAAAGTGGGAAAGAGAAGAGAACATGCTATTCAACTAAGACAAATGGGTTTTGATCTGCAAACGTTAAACAGTTACAAGTAAATGGCTACTCGCCTTGATATATTCTAGCATCAGGAGTAATAATTAAGTGGCTTAAACAACTGGAACTGACAAACAAGGATAAGAACTCGAGTTTACCATGCTGACAGCGTAGCGAGGAGGATGGTAAACACAGGAAAAATCTCCAATATTTTTGATGAACTGCAACAAAGAGTAGGATCTTTGGGTTACTAATTGCTCCCAACAACAATTTATTCTAAGGCTCATCTTGACCATGGCCAATATGTGTGGAAAGCAGCTGAATGTCAGCAACAAGGAAAGTAGGAAAAAATAAAAGAGGAAAAACTACTTTCTAAAAAGTTTTACACATAGATGAGAATTATATAGTGGTATTTGCCTGAACACCTAAAATCCAATTTTCAGTACAAATCTTCAAGGTCCCAAACAGGATAATGTTAAGTTGGGAAAATGAATTGATCACTGTGTTTCAGCGTCTATCTATGAAATGTTCCACTGTCCTTGTTCAATCTATAATAATGGCAGTCAGTGGTCATTGATTTGCTTTTCCTTGTTAACGGTCTCATTCTCCGGGGAAAGGTTAGTAGATTCAGGGATGAAACGACAAATATTCCCCAAACTCCTCTCAATGTGCACTATTCTCTAGGAATAACATTGGGGCAGTTAATACAGGCAGAGTGCCATTGTCCCTGTGAGCGGGAAAACTGGGCCAATGCATTCATTCATAGGTAGACAGATCAATAAGACAGCCTCCAAAACAAACCACTGGAGAGGCTCCTTTATTCCTCTTGAGTGGGGCCTTTTCACAGAGGGCCCTTCTTCGTAGAACAGAGACCCCCACCCCTCCATTGCTACAACACAGTCCGAAGAACCGAGAAGCTTCTGAAGGGGTCGACGCTACAAAAGCGGTCTTTCTGTCTGGCACAGTAGGTCTAACCCATCCCGATGTTGATTGTGAGAAGCGGCAGCCATACTTACATGATTGACCTGACCTTCTCCCGTGAATGGCCGAAAAGAGAGCACTTTACATTGCTTGACCTCCTGTAACCTAGTTTTAGGTGGGGTTTTTTTCTCTTCATTGATACTTTCAATTAAAAGCAAGTGAAAGAGATTTTTTTTTTTTTTAAACAGCATTGCATTTACAGAATGACTGAGTGAGATCATAGCAATCATCCTAAAAATAAAACATCCAATCATAGTTTTTTTTCTAAACCATCACATTGATACAAAGGCAGCACAAAACACTGAAGTGTGTTTACAGATGTGTTGTATTATTATTTATTTTTTTAATGTAATTTTTAAACATGAACAAATACTTAAGTTTGATTGTTGTATTTTATAGAAAAAATGATCTTTGAATTCCACAACACCCAATTTTTTATTCAACATCAGTAGTAATAATTATAGACAAATACAGTATGTACAAAAAAATATTTTTCATGACAAAGTTTTCATTAAAAGGTCAAACAATTTTCAGATTATTCACACTTTCTCTGAGAAACAATGAAATCCCATTTGGAACAGATTCATGTTCAGTAATGAACAAACAGGTGAGAAATCCAGAGTAGGGGTTTCATTTGGCAAAATATAGACCGTTCAAGGCTTTTATTTGTCATTTGCACACGTGAGACACCGCATACAGAGAAACGGGGTAGAGCTCTGTCTCAGGTTGCTAAAAAAAGAGGAAATCACAACTGAATTTTTTTTTACAAATTTGAATAAAAGTTGTGGAATAAGTATTTTTAAGAAGGAATGACATTGGAGATATTTATCAAATTAGTAAGGCTAACTGTAGGCAGCAGGGAGAAAGTATTATAGCAATGTCGATGTGCAATACAGACTTTTCAAACTAAATGTCATAACTGTATGTTTGTAAAAAGCATTTCAATGGCATAGATACAATTGTTAATTATTGGCTTTTTTTATTTATTTTAATGGTTAGGAGCAACAAACGTGATCCAAAGTCAACAGGAGAGTCTTTTTACAATGATCTAAAACAATAGAACGAGTACCCTGATTTAATATCATCAAACAGTTTAAAACGAACACTTTTTCCCAACTCATGCCAAAACTTATTCACACAC